>JAEIHY010000517.1:0-22150 GCA_018904565.1 Drosophila tsacasi
CCCCCCCTCTCTGTGAGATCCATGTTCTGCAAACAACAATACCCTCAATAAGACTACGAATTTTCGGAATTGTTTTCCCGCAACGATAAAAAAGAAGGAACAGAAGAGAAATTCTTCATTTTGCTTTTCAATACGAGATATTTATAGACTTTAAGGATAAGCCAAGGCAAGAACATGAAAATGCATTTACATAACACTGGTCGGAGGCTGTGGGGAGCGATGTCCTGTCTGTCTCCCGGTACTTCCACCCACCCCTTGCCTGTGTTTATATATATATATATTTATATATCTGGACAAAACAGAAGGCAGAAGATGGCGCAAGTAGCAGGAAAATGTAATCCCAGCCAAGCGGAGCAAACTTCCGGCAAACGTTGGAAGCGGACGCTTCAATGTATTGGATACGGGAAATGGCAACAATTGGCAACAGTGCACTGGCGAGATGATGAGCGCCGAGGAGGAGGAGCATTTTGGAGGAGGGGAGGAAGAATCGGAGAATTGGGAAGTCGGAGAATCGGGATTTTGCACTGAGGGATAAACTGCACATAAGGGGGCGTGGCATCTGCCAAGATGTGCTGCCTTAAAATCTTAAGCAGCATAATCGCTGAACTAGAACGAGCATCAGGCAGCGCTAGAGCAGGAGGAGGAGCTGGAGGAGCAGCAGAAGCAGGAACGTTGACAACAGATTTCGGACATCCCTTTCCCCTGGACCAGGACTTAAGCCAGTCTGGATATTGTCTGCTTATACCAGGAGCCACTGGAGCGAACTCAAAGCCCCAAGCTGCCGAAAACACATAGTGCAATAATTTGGCATTATAACGCAAGATCGAGCAAATTTGCAGAACAAATTGCGAAATAATATAGTAAAGCTAATGCAAAATGCATATATCTAAGGGGGGTTTATAGGTTGTGAATAGATAGGTAATTGTGTTGTGATAATAAACGAATATTAAGTGTACACATGTGGTGGACAATCAATTGATTATGGGTAATTATAGGAGCCTCCTCAGCATTCACCTTGAAAATATACTCAAGAAAAAGGAATAATGGTGATAATTAGAACTAATTAGAAAAGAAAATAATAATTACTTATTATTCTCATCAAGAAATGACCGGCAACGACTTTTTTCCATTTATAATCATATTGATTCAAAAACTAAAATATTAATTAATGCCGCAGAACCCAGAGATATTTAGAAAATATTTTTATGAAACAAACTTTATTTTTTCAACAAAGTTAAACCAACAAATTGAATAACGAGAAAGCAGTAGTTGTGGTGGTGATTCGGTTGATCTAAAACACACAACGCATCCTGTTGTTACTCCCTTCACATGGTATGCTCTGGTAACAGGCTTTCCAGCCCTTTCCAGCCTCCGGGGCTTGGGTCCTAATAGAATTTGCATTTTTTTAGCGTCTCTTTTTCCCACCAAAGTTTTTAGCGTGTTTTTTAATTGAATAACTTCAATACAGAGCCGCTGGCAGAACTACGGACCCTGTTTGGGCACAGATAGAATATCCCGGCATATATATGTATACTTTTTGCTGCAGCAGTTGATTTATTGGGTTTCAGTTAATTCTTGGTATCTAAACTCGTCAAATTGGTTAGCCTAAACGGTATTTAGCTGGTAACTGGCATTTGATTAACTAGGTTAGTGTAAGCTTCCCCTTTAATAATATTATTTCCAAATAAAAAATTCCACAGCCCTTCAGAGTTTAATTAATTCAATTTCCATACATCACACTGCTATTCCACTTCATAATGTACCCCAAAGAAACCATATACATATAGTATGAATTAAGGAGTACATTTTCAATAAGCGCCCTTTGTCTCTGTCTTAGGGAGTATCTAATATTCATTGATTTCACTCGCTCGCTCGTCTGCCAATCGGATTTCTTTGCACACTCTAGTCAAATACTCGTACATAAACCTAATTTATATTGAAATTACCAAAGTTCTGATCGACGTTATGGCCAAAACACTAAAACGGGCGCGCACACACCTCGTTCACTACTGAGGCAGGCGAGGCAAGTGTGTCGGAGTTTAAAGAAGCCAATAAATTATTAATAGCCTCGGCATTGATTGGAAAACTTTTCAAATATGTTGCCACTTTTCTACACGAATAATTTGCGAGCATTTTCCAAAAAACACACACACACTACCACGCACGTCCACACACTATTTTAGCGAAGGACATTCGGTGGCCTGGAGAGGGAAAACCAATCAGTCGGTTTATTATTAAATTCAAGTTTCTGCTTGGGTTTTCCAGCTTATTTGGTTTCCCCGACCAGCCAGGGCCATATGGAATGCTGTAAATATTTATTTGTTTATCCTGTTTGTTGTGTGTGCTCTGTGTGTGCGGTGGAATTTATTCCTATACCATACACAACGCATGATTTCATATCCCAGACAATTTCGATTCCGATTGCAGTCGCTCGCTTCTCGTCCTGCGGATTTAATTTGTTGACTTTTGCTGCTTTTTCTTCGTTGCGGTCTCCCTGCTGCCATAAACTGTAATTTATTTTCTGCAACTGCAGCTTTCCAGCTCGCCTCGGAGTCCCGCTTTAATTCGGTGTGGTAATTAGAAGAAGAACCCACACAGGTGTAGCCCCGGCCCGGCATTGTTTGGCCATAAATATTGCACATACGCCGCATGGTCCGTGCCCAGCTTAGACAGCGTTGTGCTCGGCTTCCGGACCTTTCTGGGACCGGGAGCCCAGCTCAAAGTGTTGTCACACCCACAGTAGAAATGATTAAATACGGGTTAAGACCCCGCCCACTGCTGGTGAAGTTTGGCTTTGAAGTGTTTTTATACCCAAATTTCTGTAGTTGTCGTCGGCATGGCCCAGAGTTTCACCGAAAGCCTCGAGTTGAGTTTCTGTAAAAGTGCAACAAATTGCATACGAAATTGTCGGCAATTTGCATTCAAGTTTCTTTTCTGTTCCTCCGCTTCCATGCCGTGTCTTGCACATTTATCGTTCTTTGGCTTTGCCTTGTCTTAACCTTTTCTTTGGTGGTCCTTGGCCCCTTCCCACTCCGCCGCGTCTCGCTGTATTGACGGAGTCGGGATGCATACGAATTTATGTCCCCGAACCAGGACACCGAGTCCCCTGCGGCTGCAAGGGCGATGGGGCGGTGCGCCACACCCCTATCTGCGTCATATGTCACCTGTCAAGTTGCGTTTTCCTATCCTGTACGGGACTGATACACCGGAAAATCGGTTTACGGAAATTTAAGTGTTTAAGCTGCCACTTAAAGGAACTGAACATTTTGAAGAAAAGGAAGAGGCGAACCCCTTATATTAGGTATTCTTATAGATTGAATGATGGAGGAAAAATGTATATCGAGAGCAAAACTACGACCTAAAAAATGTATCGCACTTGAAAGCATATCGAATATATTTTAAATACCTATATTTGGGAATTTAAAGTACATATCGAAAATTATGGCATTTAAGCAAAATAATAAAATATAATAGGGTTTGATAAATCTTATTTTAAGCAATCGAATATGAACGTATGGAAACGAAATTTATATCAAATACATTTCACAACGAAATTAGAATACAGTTTAATATATCGGAATCCCATTTTATATTCGATAATGATAAAAATTATATCTTAACGATAATCGACTTCATAAAAAAAACAATGCAGGTCGTTTTTAAAATTTAAAATTTAAAATAATTCGTATTAAAACTTGAATAGATATTTTCCGTTTTTGTTAATGTAACATATAACACTGTTGTGTTTTAAGAGAATGTATAATAAATCAAAAAACAATAATAAAACCATGGCATACTTTTAATTATTAGCTTAATTAATTATTATAATTAGATATTTAGATTTATGTTTATTATAAACATTCCCCATTTATTTGTTGCCCCAAGTCTTTGGAGGAGCTTTGGTTGTTTGCTCAACAAATAACTTTATGCAGAGTGTAACGAAATAGAATTTGGCGTGTGGCCTTGGGTTTCCTTTTCCTACACCTGTGACAGGTCGCCCTCTTCCCGAAAACAGATGTGACATTTAGGCTAGCAATTTGCCATATGCCAACCTCATCCCATTCCCATTCCCATGTCTGTTGACCCGCCGGGCTCAGGGCGCCGGGCGCCGGGCGCCGGGCTTGTTGGCGTAGTTAATTATTCGGCCATTTTAGTCCATTATCTGGACTTCGGATCGAATCGCTGGCCACAGCGGCGGAGTCTATCGAAACGCAATTAGCGTGTGTCGTCCGCCTATTCCGTATACAGATCGCTCCGTGGCCATGCCCTCGTCCACGTCTACGTCCGCGTCCACGTCCACGTTCACGTCACGCCGTGATGTATGGACATCACGTGCTGCATTCGGCGGCAATAACAGAATTCACACAACGGCAGCAAAGCGCAAATTAGTCGGAGCCTAATTGTTCGACGGGGAAATGATCAATAGTTTTTATCGTCGACTGGCAAAGGCATTCCATTTAATTTGCGCAAAACCGATGCGATTTTTTGCAGCATATGGAAAATTGAAATTGTTTTTGCCATTCTGCGTGTGATGCATATAAATCTTGTTTGACCATTGGGCTAACAAGCAGTGCTGCTTACATCATATTTGAGAGGGGGAAAAAATAGGACAAATTGTCCTGAATGTCAGCGGAAAATGTAGTAAGTATCATTTGAAAAATATATACTAAGCTGATACTTTGCAAAACGGAACTCAACCTGAATTCAACCAGAACCAGGAGCAGAAATTATATATTTTATTCCGCTTGTGACCGAAAGAGATAATTTCATAAAAGCAAATATTTAAATAAATAAATGAAAGTCTCTAAATAAAACATATTTGATGTGAAAGAGCCGATTAAATGCCCATTTTATTGGCTAAAAATATTTGAAACAGGATTAGCATGAAAATGGTTATTTCCCCGAAACAAATTGAATGGAAAAATATGCCCTAATCCTTTCCTTCCCCAATCGTTAAGTCCTTGTGGCAAAAGGGGGCGACTGTGTCTGGAAAAAGGATAACTTCGCAGTGCTGTTGACAAGGCCAGAACCCAATTCCTGGTCACGGGGCAGGCAGGGGGGCAAAAAATGTGCAGAGAAATGTGTCAGAAATAAAAAGCATTGAACAAGTGCAAACAATTATTGTCAAAAACACAGCGGAGTGTAACAAGGATGTGCCAGGACACTCGTCCTGTCGAGCTGGAGTCCCCTTATCGCAGTGAATGTAGCCATCGTGTCCGGGGTGCTTTTAGTGCTGCATAATTTCCTCAGCTACGTTCATTAGTCCCTGTCCCAGTTCTGCTCCCACCCATGGACACTTAACCGGGATTAGGTTTCCGAGGGGCGACGTGTCCCGGCCCGGTCCTGGTCCGTGTTGATATCATTAACTTATTGCATTTTCAGTTCACTCGCTCCGGAGTACCGCTTCCCTACCCGGTCCCCACTGGTCATATTTATGCATAACATCATCATCATCCGATGACTGCCACTTCCACCACAAAATATTCATCCATCAACGAGAGTGGGGCACGCACCTTGGCCGCGGGGCAGGTGGCGGACACACACAAATATAATTTATGCACGTAACTAGTTTGTCATGTTATCCCTTTCGAGCCGGGAGCGAAGCATGTCCCCGTCTCTGACGTCAGGAGTACCAGAAGGATTACTCAGTTGGGGCGACAGGCGACCGACCACGAAGCAAAAAAGAATCGGCGTCCTAAGAGAGGACATCCGACGCTCTCTTATACAGCAGGGAAAATCAGATTGCTGAATTTGCGAGTTTTCCTAAGAGAGCGAGGGAAACGCTCCCCGAAGAGTAAGTTTGCTGACCGTGAAAACTGTTTGGCCAAAACTGAAATGAAAAACAAACTAAAGTCGGAGTCCCCCTACAGCTGGGAGGGTGTTGCATCCTTCCTAGACTACCATAACCCTAATCAGTGTCCAGAGCTAGCCAAGCATAAAGTCCACTCTTTTGGTGCCTCATCAAAATCACTTTATGCTAATGGCCAAGACATTTGCATAATTTGCCCGGAGAATTCCCACGCCGCGCCGCTACATATATACTATATATATCATGTATGGCCAGTAAAAAAATATGCGAAAACTTTTGCAATGGTTCGGAAACGATGCCTTAAATGTATTTCAATTTGTATATAGAAATATGTGTGCGTGGACATAAATTTCTTGGCTTCGGGAGGGAGCAACAATTATTGACATTTTCATTGCATGTGAATTATTATAAGCGGACATGTGCATGTCGAGGCCCTTCCGCGCCTGTGTGTGGCCCATATTCCATGCGAGCTCCACCTGCTCCTGGCGGCGACGGAAGTGGTTGGTTATACGTTCAAGTTCCGGTAATTATTTGATATAGGCCGACAGCGGATTGTTATTTTATATTTCCCAGGCCCACAGAAGCAGCAGGAAAGAAAAAGAGGAAAAGCGGGGAAAAAGGAAAAACATTTGCTGGCAGTTTCGCCAACTTTGTATGGTCACGTAGTGCATAAAAACCTGTTACGTTCGCCCCGCGGCGGTCCGTGGAGCATCCTTGTCCATGCTCGAGAATCAGTGATTCATTCGGCGCATTGATTCATTCCGATTCGGATTCGATTTCGGGTGTATATAGTGGGTGGAGTGTGCTCTCATCAAACTTAATCTCTGGCGCAATTAGTGGCTTTCGACAAACTCTCGGAACTCGAAATATGAAGACGGAAGGGAAACCAGGACTCGGTGTCCTTGCAATTAGAAGAGATTTATGCGGGGCCATCAAATTCAGTTCATCTGCGCGTTTTTTATGCCGTCAAGTCGGGGGCAATGAAGTCATGCCATAAAAAAGAAAAAAACATCAACCGGACGGGCGGTGTCCTGTGTCCTGTGCTCCGCCGAGTCCTGCTCAGTTTTATGGCTTTTAATTTGATATACACATTTACATAAACAGGCCATTTGGCCGATATAAGCGCGTGGACAAATCGCCAGTGACCAAGGCTGACTGAGGGGTGTCAGTCCCCCAGGTCCGCTCCTCCGAAATCCGCTTATGGAGCATACAAATATCCTGCTTTCGCCACCGTTCAGCCGGCAATTATTAATTACTCGCATTTAGAGAGCTCCCAGCTAGCTTTCTGCCCCATTGCCGTGATTGCCGCGCCACTTGATACGTAATGCGTCGCTTTCAGCGTTTCAGCTGGGATTGAAACCCGGCTTTGCCGGAGCACGGTTCCCCGCTAATTACTGCAAGCGTCTAAGTCGTGCTCCTCGACTGGCCCTGGCCGCCCCTCACCTGCCAGCAGTCATTACCACCTGTCTCTGGCACATCTGCAACTATAATGCTGGATTGGAGTAGGGCACACACTCGTGTGTGGGTATTGAGAAATCAAGTAGCTTCCACTGCATCTCGCTTAGCTGCTCCCTGGCCTGCACTGGGAGAAAGCAGGGGGTTGCTTTTGACATAAAATAATCTATCACAATTGAAATTAGCAGAACAAAATATTTTGTGGACATATTAAGATATTTTAATTACTGTCTTTAAGTTAAAGTTAACAATTAACTCTCTGCTAATAAAACTTGATTCAATTCCTTGTCATTCCCCTTAGTGCCTAGCCATTTCTCTCTGTGCACTTACAGCCAACTGAATATGCAATGAGGCTGAAGCCAGAAAATGTTGGTACATTCCGATGCAGTGCTCAGGGAAAGTGGGTACATCCGGAGAAATAGGGGATTTGGTATAAAGTTACTTATGACCTAAAAAAAAAAAAACTAAATGTTTAGGCAATGGGTTACTTATGACATTTTTCCCATAAATAATGTACCGAAAATTTAAACTATTAAACACTTATTACGGCTATACTGCAACATTAAAAGAAAAGACTGTAAGCATTTTGGCTGACAAGTATCTTTTTTTAAGTGGTATATAATATTATAATATATATATAATATTGTAATATATAATATATAAGCATACAAAATACTTATGATCATTGTACTACATTTTTTAAATCAAGTACAGCTTCAACTTAAACTTTTAAATAAATGTAAGCAACAAATTACCACAAAGTGTAAGACTTCACATGAGCTATATTTCAACTCATAATAAAACCGAGTTTAGGTAATTCTCTCTCAAATTTTTAGGTAATTTAAATCCTATTCTAGATGCTGATTTTTCGCAAGTGTAACTGCGTTGCTGTGAGGTTGTATGCCATAGAAGCCTGTTCTCGATACACGATGGCGGTGGTGGCGATAGGTGGAGTGCACTCCAGAGTGTAGTTGCTGTGTCTCGTTATCATTTGGTAAATAGTAAATTGCCTACGAATGCCAAAGCAATTACCCGGCATAAAAGGCAAAAATTATTAATTATATGTGAGTGTTTCGGGGGAAATGACGGCTAAGAGCTGGCTGCTGGGAGGCGTGTCTGTCGCCCCAGGGGAGTGGGAGTAATTGGCGTCATTGTGTGCAATTGATTGCATCTAGCCGGGGGCGCCAATATAAACAAACCAATTAAGGCTCAAGTGCACACCGCACCAGCAAGAGCAGCAGGCAGGGTTCCCAATAGCCAGTTGTCCACCCAGGATCCCCATGTGTCACAGGGGTCAGGCTGGCCCTGCCCAGAGCCCCCGTCGAACTCACTCTGGCCGGTCATCGCAGGTCACACAAAATGGCAGGCAATGAAAATCAGAGCAAATGGAGCCAATTGTTTTATGAACTTATTGCTCTCTTCGCCGCTCTTGCTCCTCTTTCATCTTGGCCAGATTGTCGATATGGTCGTGCAGCTATAATAGTTTCACTCGACTCCACGAAGAGCCGGAGGATGAGAACGAGACGCAGACAGAGACGGAGATGGAGACGGAGACCGAGAAAGAGACTCTCGAATCGAGAATCGGAGAGAAATAAAAAATTATCGAGCTGAGAAAATGCTGATGCTGCTTGCTGCTGCTGCTGCTGGGATAAAGGACACGCGGGAGGGGGCGAAGAGAGGAAACTTGAAGCGGAAAATGTATTGCAAACAAATTGTCAAGTATTTTTGTGGCTTACATCTTTGGTTTTGCCTCCATGTCGCCTCGCCATGGGCGGGCAGCCTGACATTTTGCCGACATTTCTTGGCACAGTTGGTCCCTGACACACATGGCTCTATGGCTATGGCGATGGCTGTGACTATGGCTGTGTGAATAATACACGGAGAATAAAAACAATTATTTGATGTAAGCCATGCATAAGTATATATATATATCAAATATAGGTTAATATCAAGGTTTTCAATAGCATCATGTTCGTAAAGAAACCAAAACCAAAATCCATTTCTTATTAATTAACACATATTCCCTTAGCATAGTATTAAATATCTTATATATTCCCCCCTGAAAATCTCAACTTTTCTCTCCCTGCTTTTCCCTTTTCTAAAATTTGATTGGGCCAAATTCTCTGTTGAGTGAAGGTGCACTGAGAATAATTCGACTAACAAGGTCAAGTGGGTCCTGCGTTTGTGGCTGAAAGCATTGCTCATAATTGCATTGTGGCAATTAATTGCAAACAACCTAAAGTTAATTACACTTGCCCCGCCCCGGGCCACCTTTACTTGATCCCCCTCTCTTGCTGCCCCCTCTGGCATTGCTCATACGCCAGGTGTGCCGCCTGGGAAAATTATCTTCCGACATGAGCAGCAGCAGCCCAAAACTTGTGTGTCTGCTTAATTATTTGTGTATCTCTGGGCACAGGGGAGAGGAGGAGTGTTTGTGCGGCTAATCAAACTTTAAATAGAATTTTGGGTGCTGCACGTACGCATCAAAAATGTTTTACAAAGTGAAAATGCATGAAACGTGCGCCGAGTGGAGTTTGTTTCTTGCTCCAACTCACTTTCGAGGCTAACTTGCTTACTTTTCCATTTCGGAGCAGTTGTTGTTGCTGCCACAAAAGAGCATTTTGTATCTGGAACTATGGGGTTCTCTGAGCGGCAGGGACTTTTATTTCCAACTAGGTGCCGCCTGCCACACTTTGTCCCGAAAGTTTTCCCTGCCACAGTTCTGGGCTGCACACCAGCTTCAACAGTGGTGCTGGGAAAAGAATAGAACTTAGATATTTTCTAATATAATTATAAGAACTACAGTTTTTATTATTTTTAAAATTTAAAGATATTTTCCTGAGAGAGAGATTCCTATAACCTTTTTCAGACTCACCCATCATGTTGCCTGATTTCGTATATGAAAAGCAAGCGGAAACCTCTCCCGAAAAACGACATATCGCCAGCTCTGTTGCATATGGCGCAAGTTTTTCTTTGCCAACAACAAGTGATGACACATTTCAGGCATTTACCAACGCCTCCGTTGCATCTGAGTTCCCATCGACAGCCCGAGTTCCACCTGCCATCCCGACTGTTGTTCCAGCGCACTCGACACGACCGCACCCACCGCCAGGATGCTCCCACCCAGAATTGGATGCTCCGATGGTGATGGCGATGGTGTTGGGCAAAGCGGCTCATAAACAGTAAGCTGCTTAGGAAATGCACGGGCGCAAAAACAAGATACCAGAGAGCGGCGGCGGAGAAAGTGTCGGGGATTGAGCCAGTGGCAGTGTCAGACCATGCCTTGGCATACTTTCTGCCACCATATCAATGTATAAGCGAAAAAACCCCTTTTCCGAGCCGAAATCCCTTAAGACCGACCTCGACCCAACCTCCCCTTCTCCGACTCGGCCTTAGAGCTCTCCAATGGCGCGTAGTCCTGCGACAATATTTATTTTAAAGCAAATAAGTTCATAAATATGCGTGGGCCAGGGGCGGCAGCTCGCCCAACCAGCTGCCAGCCGATTAAGCTGTGCGTGTGAATGGCTTGCAGAACCGAGAAAGTGCCAAGTGGCAGGAGGAGAAGGAGAGCGGGCGAAGGGGTTGAGGGTTGAGGCTGTTGCTGAAAGGCGCTCCTAACTGGCATGAGTGTGTTACTGGGCTAGAGGGAGAGGGGGTCCTTGTGCTGATATCCGAGACAGCTTCATGATTCTGCTAATTGCCTCGTGGGTTCGGAAGGCGGAAGGGTAAGCCGCGCATGCCTCGGCATTTGTTAAGGGTGACGCTCTATGAGGAGGGGTGCACTCAGAAAAATGCATAGTGCAAAGATTTACACTTACTTGCTATATCTAAAGAGATTAAGATGGCAAGAGGTTTATATCTTTGTAAGAGAGAAAGCTTGAAGCTTAAACATAATATAGAACATATTTACAACTCTTTTAGGTCTCCTTTTGCATCCCTTAAATTAAACTAGTATCTAAAAGAATTTATAACTTTAACAAAATCAAGGAAACCTTATCATTTCCCTCCACAATTTTTCAGTGCACGCCTCAGCCATTATGTGGCGCGAGCATTCCACTTTGGTCATGGCCAACAACACGCCCCTAAAAAAGACAAGTAAACTCGCAGATAAACTCGAAACGGCTTTGAAAATGTGCTGAAAAGAGGGCCATAAATAAGCCACATTTATAACTCATAACCCGGCAATCAAGTAATTTGTTTGAACAAAACCATTCGCCTGTCGCTATCCATTTATCAAGGCGGATTGAACCCTTCTGCCGCCCCGAATGCATCGATGGTGACGAACAGCGTTGTCCTGGAGCGGCGGCGGCGCCGGCGGCAAAAGGAACACACAGCTCCTGCTGCCTTAAAGACACGAGCCTGACAACTGTCAACTGTCAGCGAGGAGGAGCTGCGACGGAGGACAACTAGGAGACGGAAGGCACACAATTGTGTCCGCCGGGCGCTGAAAAATTGTTGAGCATTTGTTTTGACAGCGCGTTTTGACAATACAACAAAGCGCTCGGCGACGACAAATAGCAAGCGGTGTAATGACAATGCCAGGGAGAGGTAGCACCAGGTAGTCCACCCCAGAAACATATTAATTGTGTCATGTGGGGCGTTCAGAGATGAAAGAGCTGCGAGAACTACAAAGGCATTGGAGCAGTTCACAGGCAATCATCTCCAAGAAATACTTAAAAATCACTGGCTGGAATACAATCATACAATTAGGATCCTGCAGGAAACTTGCCTTCAGCTTTCGAGGTGCGAAATAAAACAATCAAGGCAGTTAATAACCCTTGCTGCCAGCGCAACCAATTTGATGATCAATAAATCGCTTCAACTTTTGCACCCTGCACAACTTTCCATGAAAAGCCATCAAAAGCAAGGAAGGAAGGAGCGGGGCAAGTCCTGTGATATATCTACTCATATGTACGTCCCACGTCGGAGCCTCACGTCGTGTTTGCGAAAATTTCAATTTGTATATTACCTTATAGCATCGCATATCGCATATTGGAGCCCATTACTTATGCACAATGCAGAGAGCAACTTTCCTCGGTGCAGACAATGAAATTTATGGAACCGAATGCAGGGCGCCTGCAACTGTTGCAGGCGAGGAATAATAATAAGAGGAATATGCTACAAATTTGCTTTATTTCGCATGCGAAAAAGTTGTAAAGTTCTCATGCTCACACACACATTTGTGTGCTCCGGCACCAGCACCGGCACACGGGGCGTATACGTTTCACTCAGACTTGGAATGCCTCTGAAGAGTGCTGGGAAGAGCCAGAAGAGGAATGACTTTGGGTGCGGGTCTGGAGGTGAAAGGTGGCAAAGAGGTGGGGAATTGAATTTTCTGAATCCAGATATCAGTCAGCCCCTTAGCTGGGTAATGTCAAGGTCGAGCAGCGGGTCCCGAGCGAATTGAACAAAGTGTGTAATGTGCGAGCTCGAGATTTCCAGCCCACCCCCTAGCCCACTTTCACTCCCTCTTCACTTTATCTCACTCACCCTTTTAGCCTCACTTTTGATCCACACAAACACAGAGGGAAAAGTTTGCTGGAATTTGAGTATGCTTTTAAAAAAATGTTCTTTATTAAAATTCAAGTTTCCTAAAATAATATCAGGGTTTTTGGTTGCAGTTTTCATTTCAGAATCAAGCTATTACTTACTCTGTTTTATGCAATTATTAGTTTAGGATCTAAATGATAATATTTTTATGACTTTTAATTATTTCTACAGTTATAACAATCATTGTCACTCTAAAAAATTAAAATAAATTTGAAATATATCATAATATTGTATTTCCTTCTTCTAGAAGTTAAGCCTTAGTATTTCCATAAATAAATCATTTTCTTAACTAACTAAACATATTCCTCTATTGATATATGTGTCTTATAAACATCCCTTTTAAATATTAAGAAATTTAATCGAAGTCCAAGATATACTACATATATAAAATTTAAGAATTTTCTTTGGAATTTCCCTCGTGTTTTTCCCTCTGTCCACATAGTTGGCAAACTTTGCCGCGTTTTTGCTCGCTCGTTCGCTCACTCGCTCTGGCCCAAGGCAGCGGCAGCAACCTTTTGAATAAGTTTATTCCCAGCTCCGCTTACCCTTTTGGCCACGAGCTTTAAGGCGTGACCTCGCCACCCACCGCCCACTTCGAATTGGCGGCCTTCGCCAGCATTGACCAGCAGCAATTTGTTGTGCAATTTGCTGCGAATTTGGCATCGCACTCTTGCCAGCAGCTGGACACGGAAAAAAAGGAACTGGACAGGACTAAGGACACGCGGAGAAGGCGGCCCAGGATGCAGCAGCATGTGTCCTGCTGTCGGCTGTCTCCTGACTCCTGGCTTCTGGCTGTGTGTGCGAGTGTGAGTGGGTTTCCGTGTGTTCCGTCCGGGGGTCCTGCGTGTGTCCTTTTGTCTGGTGGCGTGCAGAAATGGCCGAGCCGGGCGGGAGCGCTGACAGGCAACAGGGACAATGTGTCCTTATTATGGTCGTAATTATCTCTTGAGCGTGTAGCGAGCGTGAAGCAAATGTAAATATAATAAAAATAAAAGCAGTTAAATGAACAAATTGAGTTGAGCCCGAGGAGGTGGGACTGGGAGAGGGTCTGAGAATGGAAGGGATGCCGCTTGCTACTTTCTTTTTAATTGCGTCTTTTATTTATTTTCCTCTGTTCGGTGACCCGAAACCAAATGGGAAAGAGTCGGCGTTGGCGAACGGACGACAAACGACAGCTGACAATTATTTTCTCCCATTTGCCTGGCAGACAGACAGACAGACAGACAGACACGCCGCCGCACACAGGGCGTATGCGTAATGAGTGATATCTGAAATTTTAAAGTAGCAGCCTCATGACATTTTAATTGCTGCCTCCGATTTGATCTTTGCCCACCCGAGGTCTGAACTTTTATTTATTTAACACAATGCCACACAGCGGCCCTTGAACAAGTAATATGAATTTCTGATAGCACATTCCGGGAACCAACCGACTTTTTGGCTGTTTATGGTCAGTTCTGTGGCAATGTCACAAAATTTAATTAGTGCCCAGCATCAGTATCTCTGCCACGGATCCTTTTACCAATGGGTGCCAGTATTCAGACTGGTTTTATTCACGGCATTTGTCAGTGGAAACCGCAAAAGCCAAAGTGGCACAGGTGCCGCAGAATATTTTATGAATCATTTATAACTCAATAATCCTGTTGAGTTGATTTTAACCAATAATTGATTATTGTTTCCGCCGAACAGTCTGTCCGTGGCGGTTGCCAATTTCCAGTCATAAATTTCTGTAAATCCATTTCGATGCGAGGCAGCCGGACGTTTTTTCCCACTTAAAAGCAGTTTTTTCAAGACCCCAAATTTGGTTTTCACTGGGAGGAGGAGGAGGAGAGAGGCTGAACCGAATTTATGCAAATGTGGGGGGCTGCTGCTTTTTCTCCGGCCCAGTCTGGCGTGAGCAATTTCCATGAATATTAATGAGGACAACACATGGAAATTAGAGCGTTTGCGTCTGTCTGGTCAAACAATACTTCAGTGCGGCGGACGACGGACTGCCCTACATATGTATGTCCTGTTTCCCAACGTGATTACCGACAAATCAAAACGGATACCCAAGGCGACCTCCGAGACCCTGCCGAGGTGTTGGACCAGTGAAAATATACACACAGCCCGGGCGGAGCACTGGCAACCGACCCGGGGCCATTCCCAGTGCCTTCGCTCCGAATCCGAATTTAAGCAGTTGAAATTAAGGATGCCCGGGAAGTAGGGAAGCTGCATTTGCATTTGCAGCAGCTGCCATGCATAATTAACAGGATGCGGCCAGAAAAACGAAAGCCGGGCTTAATGTGCCAGCGAAATGGAATGAATATTAAGGTGTGCGAGTGTGAGCGAGTGTGTGCTAGTGTGAGTGTGTACAAGTGTGTTTTCCCATGCATCTTGTGGCACATTATAAAGTTTTACCCCAGCAGAACAGCAACAAATTCTGCAGTCAATAAAGGCAGCCCGAGATTCCTGGTGGGTCATTATACGAATATTTAGGATCCCTGCTTACAAGCTAAGAAACCGCTGAAACAACTGAGTTCCGAGCTCTTAAATTTACACACATATTTGTTTATGAAGTTGGCCATTTTATGGTTTTCACAGGGAGCTTCTGTTAATTTTTAAACATCTCTGCAGAAACTTGCAGCTTCTGAAATGTCTGTGGTAATTAACGCCGCACAGCAGACACGAGCCAGGAAGAGGGAGCCTTAAAAGGATATAGCAGCGACAGATTCGATTGTGGGGAAACTCTGCCCCACCACAGACGATGATGTCAAAAACTTTTCGCTTGAATATTCGATACGAAAAGTTATTTGAAAGCGACATTGGCCCGGCACTTAACTCCAGTCGAACTCCGCAAAACTACTCAGAAGGGCAGTCGAAGCTATCCTTCGACCAGTGACATGTGATATATTTGCCTAAAATCAGGAGGGGATATGGAGAAGGGTTCCAGGCTTGGCTATTGGGTGGTTCTACTGAGTAAGTATACTTAGAGATATGCTAAAATATTTCTAATAAAGCGGTGAAAATCCTTAGATCGGTTTGTAGGCATTATCTCGTTGTTCTACGGCTTCAGTATAGTCAGCTACATCGAGATACTCTAATATCTGACGGGAAAATGGTTTGTCTACATCTACAGATCCTTGAAAAAGACAAAGCCGAATAAACGCAACCACGCTTACTCTCTTTACTGGCTTGAACTGATGCCCAAAGGCCTAAAGATCATGTCCCGAACTCGGACCTAAAATCATTTTATTTATCAACAATTGAATGAACTTACATATATATGAAAAACTGTAATAAACGCAAGCGCATGGGCGCATTTTCTGGGAAAAAGATATTGAAGTTCATCTGAAAAAAATAATAATTTTAAAAAATATTAATAACAGGCGAGGCCATCCAGGAGCCAGATGAAGACCAAGTGGTGGCACGAGAAGCGCGGCGGTGGAGCCTGTTCGGTAAGTCTCGATCCTAGTGTCCTTCTCCAGGCTAACAAAGGGCTGGAAACATGCAATCTTTTATTTAATGAGTACGAGTCAACAGCTCAACTTCAAACTGACACTTTGCGCCGCAATCTCTTGGCTCCATCGGAGGGTGCTGCTGATCCTGGGACCAGGACCAGAGGGAGACGCAGGCTGTGGAGCAGGGTCAATGATGGTAAATAGTTGGCTGTGGGGTTCGCCGCTGCCATTGACTGCTTTATTGGGGAATTGGGGACACACACCACACACACACTCGGATGAGTTATTAAGCCATGTTTGCGCTTGTCTCTGGCTGCCACACATTTTCATTGAAGAAATATTTGCAGTCGCCTTGTGCCTTTCAGAATCTGGCTTTTCAGGCGTGATTTAGAAACTTTTCAAATATGCTGCCATTGGCACTGCTTGGCCAGAGAGCTCGAAGAGTGGAGACACTGGGGAAAAAGACTCTGAGATGCAGAAAGTAGAGAATTTCCAAAGTATGGTCCTTCGAGCCTGAACTCCTTTTCCCTCGCAGCATAACAAAATGTATTTGGCAGCATTATACCCTCATTATTTGTAGATTAAATAACCTTTTCTCTCACTGCATCACCCTAGGCATGATAGAAGGGAAAAGCGACTTGCCCGCTTCCGCATGGCATCCCTGAGTCTGTGATCTCTGGCTGGGCAGCAATTTGATTGAAAAACTCAGCGGAGCAGAAACACATCGGCAGGCGTAACAGGTTCGCATTCGGACTTGGATGCGGATTTGGATTTGGCTTTGGACTGGGAATGAGACCAGGAGCTGCAGCATCCATATATCCGATGGCCTGGACCACCCCCTGATTACCTGAGCGACAAGGGTTCGGAGCAGCCCGGTCCTCCAGTGACCCATTGACACGATATCTATGCACATATATAGTGGATTTATGTGTGCACAGTGTCGCCCAGTCAACCGCAAATTAGTTTCGAGTGTCTGGACACTTTGCAGCCACATAAATGGATTTATTGAATTCTATATGTTCAGCACGTATTGACTTAGCCGTATGGTCGAGTGTTTGGTTTTTGGATTTAATGGCGGCAATTGCAGCTGCCCAAGGCAAACAAACACCAACTCCGATGCCCATTCCGATTTCGATTCAGATTCAGACTCAGAGTCCGTTTCCCGTATAATCAAATCGAGTGTAGCCAGGCGCCTCAAGGTTATTCCTGACCCTGGTCAATGCTGGCGGAGTCCTCGGACCAGCCTCTTCCCCAGTTATTTTGTTTACGTTTTGTGTGCTGGACGCGACGGACACATAATTTATTTCGGCTGCGATGTCGGCGTTGTCCTTGCGTGCGCCAGGCTGCTCCTGCTCCCGGTCCCGCTCCTGCTCCTGCTCCTGGCTGGCTGTCAGCGCCTCGGAGATAAGCTGACTGCGAGAAATATGTGCCCGCTCTCCCTAACGAATGTGCGAATAATGAGGAAATGGAAGGCGTAGCGAATGCGGTGCCCCCGCAGGATCCTGCTGCTGTCCCTCTGCCGCGCCGTGCTTGCCACAAGAAGACATAAATAAAACGCACAACATCGACTTTAATTGGTCACGCCGGTCCATAAGAGAATGCGAATGGGAAAGCAAACGCGAACGCGGATGCGGACGCAGCTAAAACTCCAAATAGTTAGTGTGTGTCCAGTCCTAGAGATGGCCAATTATGTCGGCCAAGGGATATAGCTTTCAGGAATTTTTTACTTTTAATAAGTGATAAATTTCTCCTAAGTAACGTTTCTTTTTCAGCTTCAGAAATGACAGGGTTTAATGACTAATTACTTTATTGTTAATATTTTATCATGCATTCAACCTTTGAGGACTTTATTATGTTAAGCTATTTTCCGGTCAATCTTCATCGAAATACTGACGAATAATTTGGAACTTAATTCCTTGACTTGGCATTAAAAACATGGGTCCTTCGAGACGGAGGTTCCACAAAAACCATCTCTTAAACAGAGCTTACAACCTCAGATAAGGTATAGTTAAATAAATATATTTCCCTGTGGGATGGAAATATAAAAGATACACTCTACTCTTGTATACTCGCTAAATCGCACTTCCGTTCATTTTCCCGTCTCATTTTCAAGACCCCTTAGTTATCTCCAGCAATTATGAAAAATGGCTGATGAACACGAGCACATCCCTATGAAGTGGAGTGTCCTGCCCGCCTTCCGGTCTCCCTGCCTCAATCTCTGGCTGCCAGAGAGGAGGTTAATATGAGCAACTGATTTATGTTTGGCAACAGCAGAAACAGAAACAGACTTGGAGGAGCAAGAGCAAAGCAGAGCCAGAGCAAAAGCAAGACCCAGAGAGGAGCAGGAGCAGGAGCCGGAGCAGTTGGTACATGCCACGGACGTGGGGCATCTTCAGTGGCCGGCGCCAGACGCACGCGGCACATCCTTCATCCTTCGCCATGGCCTTCCGCCGGATTGCGTGGCTCATCGTCATCGTTCGCATTATAAATGATTTTAATAATTTGAAACGATTTGTTTAGTTCTGCATCAAGTCGGATAAACGTCGATGATTAATTAGCCCAGGCGGAGGCGGCGAGCTTGGAGCAACTATTCCGGGGCCGGAGGACGGGCATTACATAAGCGTTTCTCAGCCACTTTTATCGCTTCCGTATTTAAATGTGGCATCCACTATGCTGTCCTTAATCAACTTTTTGCTGTTTTTTTCCAGCTCCCCGCCGCCCTGTTTGTTGATTCCCAAAAGCGAAAATTAATTGGCGCCGCGATGCAGACGACGCAAAGGGCTGCGTTGTGATTCCCGCTCTCGGTTAATTGATAAATGGTTCTTTTCTGGTAGAAGCTGGCTGCCTGCTCTCGACATATGCAAATTCCTCAAAGGTTTCCTCATTTTTTCCAGCCTTTTATCGTTGTTGTTTGTGCGGATCGCGAGATAAGCCATCATAAATGGGATTCGTATTGAAGTCAGCGATTTAATTAAATTATAATTTAAGCTAAATTAAGCAGTAGGACTTACTCGATTGTCTGTCTTTAAGGTATATATGGATTCGTGTGGGACATCCTTAACTTAACTTAACTAAGCCTCTTAATTTGGCTCTTTATTACTCTTTATGTGGTACGATCAGGTGACAAGGTTAGCTCTTTCGATCATAACTCTAGATATTTTGTTGTCAACCTAGAGACTCACATGGAAAAAGTAATTCCACAAGCCATAGCGGCTCAATCGGGCCAGGGTCACCAACCACTGGAATCGGGCTTTGAGACACCTTTTGCCTTCTGGCATATACGAAGGCCAGGAGAGATTTACGTCCTGCCTTATGACGTTCAGGAAAATGTTTGATCTCTGGTTCGCCCTCCTCACCGCCTTACAGGAGTTTTTCAGCCTGAAGACCTCCTTCTCGTTGGTGGGATCGAACCTTTAGCTTCTCGAAGAGGAAGTGGAACTTGGGGTTTATATACTCCTATAGGGCGTAGCCAAAAGGTAGTCGGGTTTCCCGCCAAAGAGCTCGCCTTGTAAGCCACTCGAATAAAAATGGACATTCTCAACATGCAGTACATGTTGCGAGCATTTTGACTGTGGAAGAGTCCCTAAAACCCGAACCAGAATATGAAGAATTTAAGCAACACAGCTTTCGCACGTACATATATCTTTACAATTATATGTCAGCCGTTAAAAAACAAGAGCAAGATTCTTTCCCTTGAGCCTTAGCCTTAGCTAAGCGCACAGAAACCGACTTAATTCCGAACTCGCCCTGGCTCGATATCAAGTGGAGTAATTAAATTTGCAAAAATTAATTATTTACACAACAGAGCGTTTTGTGTCTGCGATTTGTGCAAAACCAATTTGCGCTCATGCATACGTAAATATTTGCATTGAAATGTGAACGCAGCCGAATTGAAATTACTGTTTTAAGCAGGCGACCTGCAACTGCAACGGGAAGGGCAAAGCAACCGCACGACATGCACACATGCATCCAGGATCCAGAATCCAGAATTGAGAACCGAGAATCCTCATCTGCAGCCGCATCCGCATCTGTCGGATGCCAAACCTAAGCCAGTGGCTTCGATGCGGTTCCTTCGACCGCTGACCTCACAGGGCGACCATTTATCTCGGTTGCCACGCTGACAAGTTGGCATTAATTCTAAAAATGTTTGGGCATTAATTAAGGGCCTGCAGGTGGAGGAGATCCAGTTTCCCGGGTATCCGGGCACTCCTGGTCCGAAAGCAATTTGTTAACACTTGCATTATTGACACATTTAATCCATAATTGTCAGCATTATTTGCCTGGATTAATTTAAAGCCATAAATTGAAATATAAAGGGTTATAAATTTATTGCCAACGAGAGCAGCGCCTCCCCCCGTTGATTTATTTATTTTTTTGATGTAATTTCACCCGGACATTGGGAAAAGCTGCAAAATAATAATGATAATTGGAGTGCGTACACTTTTTGTTAGATTTCGATTCAATCATGTAGCGGGTAAAGTCAAATACTTAATGTTTAATAATCCATAATTTGCATATTTAACTGATGGATGGACATGGCATGGCCGGCTAAGAGTTAATTTGGCATTTATTTTTATTGGATTTGTGAATTTTTCCTTTTCACTGGATACTCCTTTTGGGAATTTAAGTTATGTGTATTGCAGCATGTTTATGCACAGACAGCCAATAAATTTCCTTCCCACTTGCGAGAGATATGCTGCCAATTAAAATTGGATATCTGTGTGCCTCATTAGGTGGCAAAATCGCTTAATTAATGGCGCATTTCGCGTGTCCTAATTGAGCGGAGAGAATTAGAAAAACAGGCTAATTGAAAGCAACTTGACAGGCCATCGATTTGATATATATGCCCGCTATATATAACATATAATCCCTGGACAAAGGATTAAGCGCCCTCCTTGCACAATTCATTGGCGTTCCACTTTGCACTGTCAACCTGGATACGCATTCCAATTACTTAGGAAAATTAAAAACCCTGCAATTTTCCACACCCCCAACGAGTGTGTGGAGGAGGCGGGAAATTAATTAGGGAAAAACTGCACCCATTGGATGACAGATGATGGTACTATGGAGTAGTCTTCCGGGGACAATAAACATCAGTCTGTGTGTCCAGTTTGTGTCAACGCTGGCACAGGTGCTGATTAAATGGCTAATGGTCGGGATTAATAACACCTCTTTCGCCAAATGCTTACCATACTACGCTCCGGGTAGTCGGGTGTCGGATGAGGCGAAAATTTATCAAATAAATCTTGTTTACTCCAAGAAAATATTCTCGAAGCAATTTTTTCATTACTGCTGCCACTACTCCTACGCTCCTGCTTATTTTGCGCATAGTTTTAGGAGCCGGGTGCCGGCGGATTTCCATATAAAAACAAATGCCCCGGGCGAAGCTATAAATTTATTGCTGAACTTTAAAATACCACCGCCGCCGCTCCGCGCCGCAGCCACTTGCCCCCTTAACAGCCCATTTCCCAATGCACTCTGGTCGAGATGTCTGGTTTATTGGCAAGAAATAAATGTCTGGTTACTGTACATAGGACTTTTATAGTTTATTCTTGGAGAGATCCGAAGTAGAGCTTAAGACTGATTGAGTCAGTATAGTAAGGTTGAGGTATTTTAGATATTCCATTTAATTAAATGCTATTTATTGGTTAACAATTTGAAGGCTTAAGCTGCAGCTTCTCTACGAATCTATCTGTTCAACTTCTTAGTTTATAAGAACATTTTTAAAAACAAATTTAACTAATTATTATTTATTTATTGTTTACTTATTCATCTCCAGCTTATCTCTTCTAAAAACAAGGCCTCAAAGCCCAGTTAATGTAATTTTCTGCCATTTAATACCCTCAAATCCCACTGTGCAATGCCTGGAAAAGTTCACTTGGGGGGGAGAGCCTGTATT
>JAEIHY010000529.1:0-10842 GCA_018904565.1 Drosophila tsacasi
CTGTACCTTTAAAATTGGAGTTTATGCTAAAATTTCGGGCTTTTTTCCCATAGTGGAGTGGTACACATAGGGGAAAAAAATAAAGAGCAGCACCTCTCATCGAATCCAAACAAGGTGCTAAACACCTAGGCACATAACAACAAGCTTTGAGTTCCGAGACGAGACATTCGAGGCACTGAAATCATATTCCCCAAAGTATTTAGGCAGTTAGACGCCTCGCGGTAATTTGAGACTCGTTATGGGCCAGGTGCTAATCAATTTTTAAGCAGCTTCAACAACAAGGCAACCGGGCAAGAAGAAAAAGGGAAAAAGAAAAAGAAAACAGGGATCTGGCCAAGAAATTTCCACTCCATCGAGTTCAGTTGCTCGTCAATTTTCAACTCGAGCGGTTCTTGGTTTGAATTTATTTTCCATTTTTTTTCCTAAAGTGTGTGAGTGCGGTGAATGGAAAACTAAGAAATATTATACCCTGGAATATCCCTGCTATATATACAAAAACAAAACTAATGAATTTGGCAAGATGTCGGAATAGCTGAGAGCACAGAGGATCGAGCGAGTTTATCGACCCAAAAATGTGAATATTTTTTGAAAAGCGGCTATGCCTCATCTAGTCAATTGCATTAATTTGGCTTCTACAAAGCGGGATTACGGATTGGATATGAATATTATATATATTATATAATAGTTAACTTAATTTCGATTGAAGAAAATCAATTTATGGCCTTGATACTCCGCAACTTTCCTTATTAATTATGACTTTTAGTAACCAATATTTGGCTTGTGCCTTCCTTTGTCTTCTTGCTCATTAGGTTGTGTCTCAGTCAGGCTGAGATGCATATTAGTTTCTGTGCAACATGCATTTCAAGGATTTTAAGCTTGGATTGCGTGAAAAGTTTGTGGCAGCCCAACAAAAGAGACTGCCGAGCATTGTGATTTATCTACGAAGAGATCCTGAGCAATCATCAGCAGCAACAGGCTCCTGCAACTTTTTCGATTAACACACACAAAGGATACCCATATATCCTGGATATATGCGAGTGAGATAATGAGTGCTCGACACGGGCTTTAGTTGCCAGAGCCTGGGCTCAGCCGAGACCAGAACTTAAGCCATGTTGGACACATTATCCCAGTGTTGGCACTAATTAGCCAGAGTCAGCCTCAAGGGGCCAAGTTTGAATGATGTAAAATTGGTATGTACGAATTATGAAGCAGGAAAATTTATACCAGCTTCTCAATCAATGAAATAAATAATTAAATTAATGCATAAATATATATAACTAACCAATAAAAAAGAAGGAAAATGTATATTAGCTTCTCAAACAGTAAAATAAATAATTTAATTAGTGTTAAAATATATATAAAAAACAAATTAGGAAGCTGAAAAATATAAAAGCTTCTCAATCAGTAAATATGAAGCTGAAAAGTATAAGAGCTTCTTAATCATTAAAAAAATAATTAAATTTGTGCATAAATATATAAAACATACAAATTATGAAGCAAGAAAAATATATTTTCTTCTTATTTAGTAAAATAAATAATAAAATTAATGTATAAATATATATTATATACAAATTAAAATATATTAAATTATTTTCTAGTTAAATAGCCAATGAAATCAATGCCTAAATATATATAACATATAAATTATGAGGCAGAAAACTGCATTAGCTACAAATTTAGACAAATAAATTATGAAAT
Source organism: Drosophila tsacasi (assembly GCA_018904565.1). Lineage (NCBI taxonomy): Eukaryota > Metazoa > Arthropoda > Insecta > Diptera > Drosophilidae > Drosophila > Drosophila tsacasi. The sequence goes on from JAEIHY010000529.1 coordinate 1,699, forward strand.
TAATGTGTTAATATATTTTATTCATTATGTAGCGGAAAAATATATTACCTTTGCTTTAGTACCAAAAATATAATAAATATAGTCATTAAATATATTGTTAAACATAAAACATTACGAAGAAGATACAACAGCTTCTTATGTATTCAAATAATTACGGAAATTAATTTAAAAGCATCTATTTACGATCACAGCTCTTGGCTTATTAATATTTTTCCCTGGATTTACCTAAATTTCCGGCATAAATTCAACATCCGCGCCGGACCACACACACGAGACACGAGACACGAGTGTCCTTGGCCACACGGGTTTAGCATTTCAATTTCGGGGGCAAACAAGCCGGGGCCCATTGATACCCAATCAGATCCCTGGTATCTGATTAACTTGTCCCAAAACAGAATGGCAGCAAACACTTTCCACGTGCTCACCTCCCCCCTTTCGCAACAATAACATCAGGCTGGCCACAGAGCAGCCTCCTTACATCCCTACATCCTTACATCCTTACATCCCCACAGCCAACACAGGACGAAAGGCAAACAACAATTAAGCGCATAAACTGGGGGATAATCCTGCCGGGGGGCGTATAACTAAGGAAAGCAAAGGAGCAAAGGGGCAGGAAAAGTCTCCGTGGCAGGAGGGGGGAAAACAATTTCCATAAACATAAACAAAACCGTTTGGAGCGCATAATCAAGTCCGGCATTGGAGTTGACCAGACACAATCTAATTGCAAATTATGTTGTACAGTGTACGATAGAGGTCAAGGCAAGAATTACAGGGTATTTAAGGATATCCGAATACTGTGTTTTATAAGGAATTGGTATACATTTTTTTGGGTGCAGTTTACCAGAAAATAAAGTTCAATTTTAACTTTAACTTAAATATCATTTTTTTTTTTAATATTTTCTTTCCCTTAATTTATAAACTATTATTTTGCCCGCCATTGTGCTACATACATACACTGCTGGAAAAACTTTGCCTGGCCCTCCAGAAATTGATCGGCATTATTCAATGGGATTTATGTATGCAGAGGCCCCCAAGTGCCCGAAAAAAACAAAAAAAAAACTTTTATTTATTTACAATTTGTTGCCATTTGTTTCAGAGTTTGGCCAACTTTGGCCAATGTCCCACGCCGGTACAGTGGCTGCAAAAAGTTAGCTGACTAAACACACTAAACACGCCGCAAATTTATGCCGCTCAAGTTGGCGGCGAAAACTTTTCAGTTTCCATGCCATTTCGCTTCTGCTTTTCCGTGGATGCTGTTTCCGCTGCCCTGCCATGGATTTTCTCCATTCTCCTTTTTCCTTTTGCCTTTATTTATTTTCAGCACTTGAATAAATATGTACATCACACATGTGAGAGGTGGGTGTGAGTGTGTCCCTGAAACCAGGAGCAACAGGCGAATGAATCATGGGTGACACACGACTGCCGCAATTGAGTTGTAATTCATTTGCGAATGGCTGCCAGGATGTGCTGCTGAATGGCAAATAATTCCTGCCGGCCAGGATCATCAATTTCAGGGCCTCTCCCAATCGCCGGGAGGGTGCACAGGTGGCGAGCAGGCTAAGCAGGTGAGTTATGCGAGGCATAAATTATGCACAATTTATTTTGTGGCCGCCCTTTTTGTAATTTGCACTTCATTTTCTGCCTTGAAATTGGTTTGATTTGGTTTGATTTGAACTTAAAATAAGGCAAAGAAAACAATGGTTATGAGGGAAACACTTAATTTACATATCCCTAGGCTCAATTTGTATGTATTTTTATACCGCTCCAAGACTTTGCCCAGCTCTGAGTAAGCATTAAAAATTGAATGCTTAATTGCTGATTTAAAATTCAGCCAATTCCGCAATAAATTACCCATACATAACATATATGGTAATGGTATGTATAGTATATAAATATAACCACGGCAAGAATTGTTAACTGAATAATTGATTTATGACCAATGGCCATAACAATATATGGCTCACATATGCAGCCGCTGTGGGGAATGGCCTCTTAATGGACAGGATGATCGAGTATTCAGATGCCGCAGGAGCAGGAGCAGAATCAGAAGCAGGAGCCTCGTTTCCCTCATCGAATTGGCCTGGTTATTAATTCTTTGCCTGGAAATTACATACCTGGGCATGTTCGTGACGCAGGCTGTCGGCAAATCGGCGAACAGAATTGGTAAAAAAAAACATGGTGCTCTAAATTCGGTTTATGGTCAGCCATTCCATTTCCCGTCCAAACATTTAATGTGCAACGCACGAAAGTATGCAATATTCATGGCGACAAGCATTAAGGGTGTGCAAGTGTGTAATAATTATTATAATGAATTAATAAACATAACGCACAAACGACAAGTGAATGAACCCCAGGACAAAAAAAAAAAATAAAAGAGACCTTTGGAAAAACATACACACACACAGCCCGGAGAAACCCACCACCCACTTTGACAATTGCATTTTTAATTCGTTTCAATTATTCATGGCTGCCATTGGCAGGCAGGACGCACTGTAAACACTCCGCAAACCGACTATTTGCAATTATATTCCCAGGAATGTGGCTCCGAAAGCCACTTTTTTGAAAGCGAAATCAATTGTTGATCGGCGGTTATTTCTCATTATGTTTTTGTGTGGCGAAATTCAGGGGTAGGAAGGGGCCTTGGACGTGTTTAAGCTCTATTAAAATTGTATAATTATTTGACCATTATATATAATTACATATTAATATTCCCTTGATTTTACAGCTTCAACTTTCTTTAGAAATTATTCAAACTTGAATGAATCAATATTTTTTTGTAACTAAGAACTTGACTTGTTGCTTATTAAATTCTTTTAAATATTTTCACATTATAATTTTATATAATTTACTTAATTTATAAGCCCCGCATATCCTCAACTGTCTGTAGAAATTATTAAGACTTGAATGCATTTTTATTTTTGATTAAAAACTTCACTTGATGCTTAGTAAAATGTGTCTTATTTCACCACGCATTATTTTCCAATTGACCTCATTTATTTCATTTATTTATAAAAAATGTTTAAAGAATATAATCAAGTTCAAATTCAACTATCAGCTGACATTATTTCTGCTTGAATTATTATATTTTTTGACAGGTTTGTTAATAAATAAATTAAATGTTGTGAGAAACATTTGTCTGATTGAGTTGGGTATATGTTTTTTCTAGGTAAAATCTGATAATTAAGTTGACATGCATTATTTTCCACTTGACCTGCATTTAATGTAATGTTAAATAAGGAGATTAACTATCAAAGGACATTATGTCCTTGGATATAAATTATTTGTTGACATTATTTTAATAGGTTTTTGGAATAAATCTTTCTCGATGCTATTTATATATAAGTTTAAGTGCATTTTTGTGGCTTTAACTTGTCGTAAATATAATTAGAAATATTTTAGGTAAAATATTGTTTATTAAATAATATAACATATACGAATATATAATAATTATTAAATAATTAACTTAATATTTATGAAAATGTTTAATTTATTTAACTCAGTGAACTTGAGGCTTCTGCACCAACTTCTTGCTGGACTTTACTTCTCAGCTTTTGACTTTTGAAACCTGGCTAGAGTCATAAATTTAGCCACACACACCTGCACACCTGCTCACCTGCACACACACCTGTTTTGCTGACCATGGCCGACGGATGTCGTTAATGCTGCGGGGCTGAAGCACTTCTTCTACGGCTAATTAAAGTCACGGCCGGTCCCTGGGCTGTCCTGTCGGTGGCATCGTTTCCTCTTCGTCCTGTTGCCCCGTTGCAATTAATTCCAACATAAATTTGCACTTTCCGGCTAGCTCTATGTGTGTGTGTGGTGTGTTTGTGTGTTTTCCCCAGTCACCTCATATCAGGGATTGGGTCATATTTGCAGAGCTGTGCCAGCTGACCTTGGGCCTTCCTTTCGTGCCTTTCCACTTCGTTTCGTTGCTTTAAGCTAGGCCCTCTTCCGCTTTTGTTTCATTCCCAAATTCCTAACCTTAATTTTTTTAAGAGTATTTCATTTAAATATATTTTATATTTGATAATTTCTTAATTATTTAGAGATTAGCACCAATGTGCGCCTGTTGCAGCTACAATTTGTCACAAACGACAAAACGAGAAAACGTCACAAAAAAAGCAAAACAGAAAACCCATGCCCCGACTATAAGATACCCTGTCACTTGAAACCAACCTTTAAGATTAATTTCTTTCTTATTACAATAATAATTAATAAACATAGAAACCGAAACCTATCACAACTTCTCTTTTTACATTTCATATTTCTAAAGTTTGAAGCTAGATCTTGGCGTATACCGTCGCGAAATATACCCTATACTGCTCCCAAAAACAAATACAAAAAATAAATACCAACACACAAAGGAGTCGGTAATTTAATGGCCACGTGCATGACAGTCCTTTGGACTTGAATATTTTTTTGCGCACTACATCAAAGTCCAGCCGGAGTCCCCAGTCCCGGGGTGATTAAATGAAATTTACGAGTACACTCCACTCACTGGGGGGGCCCCAGGAGGAGTTTCGGTTTGGCTTTTTGCATACACATATAGTAGGTCCTGGGTGTCCCTCCTGTCAGAGATTGATGAGCTGTGTTTTGTCTTTGCCGCGGTCAAGGGAATTTCCGTCGCATTTGCGGGCCTACGCGGCGTATGCGCAATAGACGCAATGCATTGCGAATGATTATTGCCAGGGATTAGGTAGGGCAATTCCACAATTCCACAGCTCAAACAAATACAAGGCTCTGTCGGATATATATATATATGTATTCCTCTAGATATTTTCCATATTTCCAAAGATATAGCTAAGAAGGAAAGAAGTGTTCTTTGTTCTTCTTTGAAATAAATACTGCAAATTTCCCCATGAGCTCACCAAGCTATTTATTTATAATATTAAACACAATCCCGAGTCCTTGCTTCCCACAATGGATAAGCATACATTTAGGGACCCAAAAGAGGCATCCTAGCTGCCGATACTGATGGCTGTCGATGCCTGTCGGTCGAGGCGATGTTATTCAAAATCCAATAATAAGCCCAACAATTATGCAGGACAGGCAATAAAGTGCCAAGCAGCGTTGCCGCACACAAAACACAGGACTAAATGTGATGGGATAGTCCGAAACTACAACTGACAGCTAACCACTAGGAGGGGAATGCTGCGACAGGATGCCAGCAGGACGAGAAACGAGAAATGAGGGACAAGGGACGAGGGACGAGGGACTAGGGACGAGGACTCATGTTTATGGGCCGCAATGGCGAGGCGTTGACAGCTTTTGGTCAGGAGCTTGCCTCGGGGGGCACCATCCTTTCTCCTCCTTGCTCCATTTTTTTCTTTTACTTATTCTGTATATTTGTGGTGCCTTTTTTACGAGTGTACACTATATGTGTATATGTATATGCCTGCATGTGCATGTTGTTTTTTACGACAAGCAGCCATTTTTATTGCAAGTGTCGGGGAGAGGGGGTGCTGCCTCGTCTGAGGTTATTAAAGTTTCAGCCAGCCGAGCATTTGGTGAGAAGTCGCCTGGCTGGGAGATCTGGGGGAGCTAGGGGGATGCATTGCATCCACGATTCGCCGCCCACTCGTTATTTTATTGCTGAAAAGTGCAATCATAAAACGTTCAAGGACCCTCTCCGCCCCACACTCGAAGCTGGAGAAAAACAAGGCGAGAAAACGAGACTCGGGAACACAGAGAAAATGGAAAGAAGTCTCACAAGGATTTCTCGAACTATATTTAATACTGATTTATATTTTTTTATGCAATTTGTTTTTTTAGCTTCTTTTAAATTATATGAAAAATATAATATAGAAATAGCTTTCAAATTCTTGGTATTCGTAACGTCACAATTCTCAACAAAAAAAGAAGGATTTTAAGAGCTTGAGAATTTCAATTCCTATATCTTTATATTCACCAAAAATAAATCAAAATAAATAAATAAAATATTAAAGTGCACACCAAAAACCCTCTCGAAACGAGATAAATATTGAGTGGGAAAGCCCCGGTTGTGATGTTATTTTTCCCCAATGAGTGAGCCACATTAAGGTGGCCATTTTCATAGCCGCAAAACGAACTTCGCCAGTGAAACTCTTCGAAATGGCTTTTTGCATTTGAAATGCGAAAAGGAGCTCCGAATATTTGCACAGGTCGGAAAAAGCCAGCCAGCCAGCCAGTCGAGGAGAAAACCAAAATACAAATCGAGCAACTGAAAAGCCCATAAAAGCCTATTGACACAAATCAAAAGACAAAAAACTAAAATAGACACAGTCAGCGGAAGGGAAAAGGAGCAGAAAGGAGAAAAAAACCGAGGTCATATCCTGGCAGATACAATTCTACACTCCTAAATGGCTTTGTGGGCCATTACCAACAACCTCGAACGAGCACAAGCTTAAGAGGCTAATAAAAAAGTAAAGGCAAGGAATACTCTATTTAGTTTACCTTTAAACACGTAATTAACTTGGTTAATATAACATATAAATATATGTATAAATTTACCATTTACCTCTCAAGCCCAAATGAGAAAAACAAAAAGAAAACTCGATGGAAACACATACTGAAATAAAAGTAGAGGGACGACAAGTTTTCCCTGTCAGCCGTCAAATCGAATTCAAAGTTGATGCGATGATGCGAAAATGGCTGGGAAATGTATGGAAGCAGAGCCGATGTCAGGCAAATATTTGCTGGAAAATATAACTGAAAATGTAAATATGAAAATTGTATTGAGGCGTGGAGGCGTGGAGAAGTCGAGGACAAAAGAAGGTGCCACTGCAAGGGAGCACTGTGTGGCTGTGGCTGTGGCTGTGGCGAGAAGTGGCTTTTTCTCCATCCATTGTTCAAGCTACCGATGCCACTCACAGCTGCAATGCAAATAAACCGGAAGCGGAAGTGAAAGCGGATCAGGAATGGGAACAGGAACGGGAATGAGCATGTGGCGGCATGCGAAAGCCGTAAAGGAAGGCAAACTCAGATGGTGGAAGTATCCGATAGGGATACCAGGCAGGCACGTGGCAGGACCACCTGCGAATGCAATTAGCTGGGCAAACAATGCAAACTTTAACCAAAAACACGATGTAACAATTTACCGGGTCCGGGCTCTGGACCCAGAAAACCTAAACAAACACAGGCCCCCAGTGCTTTGATAGTAGCAGCGAGCAGCGAGCAACGATGAACGAGAGCCAGGAAACTTAAAGCCACATTTAATGTCTGTACATAATTCGGGCAACTATGCTGGCCGCAATTAGAGAGAGAGAGAGCAATTAAAGCCAAATTATGAACGGGGGGAGGTGGGCAGTTAAGGCTGGATCCAATTGAGGTGTGACAAATCACCCAATCAGCGAATCGGGGGGATATAATCATTAGCCGACGTGACTACGCAGTCAGAGCTCAGAGTTAGTCAGTGAGTGGCTCATTAGAGCTTTGGCAGCATGGGCTTCTATAGGAATCTGTTGGGGTTTATAACGCTCTTTGGATTTCTGCAATTAACCCAGCAGGTGAGCCTAAGTCTCTATACCTACCCCTTAGTAAGAGTATGTATATTCTATCCTTCCCAGCACTGCTACATGATGAAGCTGCTGGGCCTTAGCTCTTGGGACACGCCAGGCTATGGCCTCAAAATGAATCTCTTTGAGAAGAACAACTCCATGTCCTCGGTGACGACGGTGCGTCAGGATGTGGCCATTCCCCTGTGGCATCTCGTCTTGCTACAGCATCCGCGAAAAAGGAGCTCTTCGGGCTCATCATCATCGTCATCTGCGCGAGCGGAACTGCCACGAACTCTGTACAATTCCACAACAAAGACCTGTGACTTTTGGAAGTACATACGCCATGTGTCCGCCTGGAATAATGTGGCCAAGCTGATGCTCTCGAAGGGGGCCAGCAATATGAGTCTGGCCTGTCCCCTGAAACAGGGCGTATACGTGATGAACAGGATCCAGGTGCCGCCGGAAACGGCCATTTTGAAGTTCATGTATCACCCCAATACGGTCTACACTTTGGAGGGCACCGTCTTCTCTTTGAATCCCAAAGATAGGGTCAGCAAAAAGGCTCTGTGCCACTACGAAGTCAATGCCACTATTTATAAGTCGTGTTAGGAGGAGGCAACAAAAGTCCCTCCAAGATCAAGTTTTTTTTTTTGCTTTTTTTTATATATTAAACTAAGATGTTGGTTTGGTTTCTTTCTTGTTAACAATTTTATATATATTAAAGATTTATCTTCCTTCCTACTAATGGATACCTAAAAAGCTATTATTAATAAATCAATATTCAACCATATTCGTGTCCTGATTTACCGTCTCTTAAACTTGTTAATTTATTATTTAAGGCAGCAATCTCTTTTTGGTCTTAATTTATCGGTTAATTTGCTGATATTTATAGCTTCTGAAGCACAAGATATATAAATGTACATATATATAGTCAGGTTAAAATGCAACAATCTCCTCTTCACAATTCCCCTTTTCTTGGTCGCGGAATGCAGGTTTCAGTTGTCAGGGAGAGAAAGAGTCCGATTGAGGTTGCAACTGGGGTTAAGGTTGCGTGTGGCACGTCAGCACAAGATTTTTAATTAAGTGCGAAATAAAAATGGAAAGGAAACTCTATACCCTGTATATGCACTGCACCGCACACGCAGTTGTACTTACACACACCTCTGTCCATGTGTGTGTGTGTGGAGGAAAAAGGGACCTCCGGACGGACTGAAACCGCAAATCAGCAGAAACGGAGACACAAAAGTCGGCCAATTCGTTTGAAATTCAGTCAGGGAATGGTGGTTACCGCAAAAAGCACACTTCTTCATTAGCATTTAAGGCAAGAGAAAAAGATGCCCAACAACTGGAACATATTTCTTTGGGAAAGTTCATGAAAAATAAAAAAAAAACCTTTAAGACTCAACTAAATATTCAAAATATGGCTTTAACCTCTCTTTGCTTTTTGAAGTTTGGTGCGAGTTAGTATCAATATTTATCGATACAATTTTTCAGGTTAAATTAATAATTGAAAAAAGCTTAAATTTGAAATCGAAAAATATATATTCTATATACACTTTTATCGGATTAACAAATGTGCATTTTGAGAGTAAAAAATCATTTTCTAATAATCATTATTATACCATGTACCGTAGGTACAAAGGTATATTAATTTTGTGCAAATGTATGT
>JAEIHY010000533.1:0-38524 GCA_018904565.1 Drosophila tsacasi
TATGGTACGTTGATGGTCACTCTATTCTTTATCGATTGCGGCCAAAATCACATTCTTTGGCCAACTTTTAAAAAATGGTTTTTGGCCAAGAAAACTGGTCGTCTGGACCATAGTGCAATGGCACACACGCAGTAAGTAGGCAATGGATTTTTTCAATTTGCGTTACTTGCCAAGACGTTATGCAAGTCACGCGCCGCACACAAACAGAGGTCTTTACGGGCACACACGGTTTCTTGTTGTGTGTGTTGTGTGTTGTGCTAGTAAGTGAGTGTGTGCCGCAGGGGGGAGGTGCAAGAGGGGCCGCTGTAATTCACAATATCATGTGCTCAATGGGCTGTGAGGCCAAGGGAAAGCCGCACCAGTCGGCGCTGCTCTTTTGATTTATGCGACATTTCCACACATTTGCCTGCCATTAACATTTTGCCTCGTTGCCTGTCAGCTAGCAAACCTTGTCGTTCGTCGTCGTCGTCGTCGTCGCCGCCGTTCCAGACCTGCCCCAGTCCTGTCCTTGTCCTTGTTCTTTGTCTTCGGTGTGTCAGCAGTTCGTTGTTCTCCTCCAGATTCCTTGTTGTCTTCTTGCCGGTTCCCAGATTGAAATTGATTGGCAACTCCGGCAATTGCAGCGGGGGATCCTGCTCATCTCGACCCAGCAAATTGGTCCTGAGAGCAAACTCCTGTTCTGGCAGCTTAAAGGAGTGCCAGGAAGTGTTTCAACAACAAAGAAAAACTACCTCAAAAGCATACCAACTACGCCTGCAAGTCAGCAGCAGGGGAAGTGAGAAAATTTTCATTAAAGCCCGAGTTTACATGAAAAGCAAAGAAGTACAATGAACCAAACTCGAGCTGCAACGTTGAACTTTTTAGTTTGAAACAAGCCGAAAGCCACTTCTTTGATTATGTTACTTGGTGTTTTTTTAATACAACCTAGACTGGCTTGTAAATTTGATATTAAATCATTTTGAATTATTAAATTATGTTAATGAAATTTTCCCAATTTAAATATATGAAAGACCATTCAACCGCAATGGGATTTGAGTCTGGACTCGCAGATGCCCGGGGCGAAGGCCTTCCTCTGTAGAATATCGCATTACCTCATGTGGATGTGCATAAGCTGTGCCTCGAATTCCTTTCGGTCTACTGCACACTCAGAGACTTGTCATAAAAGTTCCCTGCAGTCGGAAGCCCTGGTAACCGACAAACGGTTATGAGTGGTTCCTATAGAAAATTGATTTAATTTTATTAAATTTGAATATTCATTACAAGACTGGTTTAAAAGTATTTATTAAATTCAGATATAGGAAAACTGCTATATCTTCAATTTCACAAAAAAGGCAACTTGCTATCGACCTGCTGTTTATTTCCTAAGCATTAAGCATTAATATTGTCCAGACCACGGGGCGTATACTCAATGTCCGCTGAATAGAGGAATTCGTTTTGAGCAGAAACCAAGCAAACAATTATGCGCATCCATCTGGGCAACAGAAAGGCATTCGGGCACAGCTCATAAGCACAAATAATAGCAACCAAAGGAAGAAATATGGCCGAGGTTGTTGGGGCCACATATGAAAATGCGGCATATGAAAATAGAGGAGGAGCTCCTGCTACCACTCCTGCCACAGCTACACAGCTCCTGAGTGGCTGCCTAAGTGCCCGGCTGTCTGGACCGTTTCGAGAGTTTCCGAGCACGGGCTCTCTTTCCGTCTCGAAACACATGTACGGACAATATTTACGCCGAAACTACAGGCATAAGCTGCCGGCTCAGCGACCCAAACCCAACCCAAAGCCCGCTCGGAAAATACAGCACGGAAAAGGTACTGGCGCCCGGAAAGGTGGCCCAGGTCAAAGCACGTGGAAGAGAGGCAGCAGCAGCGCGGACGTCGGGGGAAAAATTGAAATTTATATTTACGCAGCCCATAAATTTCTGGCTTTTCGGCTTGCTCCCTCCACTCTATGAGCTACTGCTTATGTAGCTGTCAGTGGTGACAATTTAACTAGGTTTTTGGCTAGTTTAGCTTACCAAGGTCGAGAGCGGAAAAGGCTATAAATTACAGAGATACTTGTCGCAATGTGCATTTGTTTTTTGAGTTTCCTGCGGAAGTGGGAGTAAAATCTAATGGGGAAGTTAGAAAAGTTTGCTGGGTTTTTAGCATCAACATAATTGTTGGTATAATTTATGATAAAACGAACTTTTTGATAGAAAAACTACTTAAATGCGTATCTTCTAATATATAAAGTTATATTTTGAATCCAGTTTTAGCTGCTAACTTTGAGCTTCAAATTTCAAGCCACTTTCCATGCCCGAGGGACATGCCTTGTGATCTATTTCCGTCAACACTGTTTATCCTGCCTATTTGCGGAAGTATGGGCGGGAGTGCGAGTGTGCGAGCATGCGGGTGTGCGGCTGTGTGTGCTCACGGGTGGGCAGCTGACAATGTTGAGGCCTGTCATGTTGCATATCCGAACTTCTTGGCTAACCCACGCACGTCTGCCGGCGACAAGTTTGAGGGGCTGGGCTCTGGCTCCGTGTTTTTTCAGTGCTCAGTGCGTGTCTGCGACGTGTAATCAAATTAAAAGTTGGAGCAAGGAATTGCTTTTAAAGGCATTAGGCCGGCGTCAAGTCTTTAATGTTTCATGTGATCATTAGGTGCACAGCCCCAGCTGGCCCGGGCGATGCGGAGCGTGGCGAATCTCTAGGATCTTCCCCAATTGACAGCCAGCCAGCGAGCCAGAAACCTGGTTTTCGGTGAATGCGATGCTGACACGCAATCAGCCAGCTGCCAGAAACTAGGGCCCACTCAGATAATAACTTAATTACAGTTTGCTGTGCCTATGTGCCGGTGTGCGGCTTTATTTTTTGGCAATTACAGTGCCCGTCCACCTGCCTGGGTGCCTAGGTGCCTAGGAGCACAGCCGGGCCGGAAACATGTGTATTATCAAATGCCAGTCATTAGACCACCTCCTCGCCCGAATCCCGGCCATGTAGTGGTAATTTATCTCAAATGCTCTGCGGTCTACACGTGTACGCAGACACTCCCGATGACAGGAGCGAAAATAATTAAGCCCCGTTATGCGTAAAGCATGAACATCCTGGCCTAGACAGCACAGGACGACGAGCCAAACATCAGGGCAGATTGCCTACTAACCAGAGATGGCACCGTGACAAGTCTAACTTTTCCCTGTCCCAACTGAGCGCTCTTAGCGGAAACTTTTCCTCTCGGCTAGTTGTTAAGTGCAGGTGGCTGCTACGAAATACTTCAAGTTTTCAACTGTCGATTAAAGAGTTTTTTAGGAATAATTAATGGAAAAACAGCGGACAAGTATGAAAAATATATAAAATATTAAATGGTTTTAAAGGGAGGAATGCAATAAATGTAAGATTGTAACTGCCTTTGGCCTTTGAGAGCTACATTAAAATATATTTAATTTCTATACCATACCTATAATAAAATAATATATCTACGATTATCATTAGAGACTCCGAAATTTTCTTTAGAATTAGTTATTCCTAATAGCTTCGCCTTGAGTATTTTTTTTAGAGCCCACAGCTTGACGGTTTCCTGAGACCTCCAAGTGCTGAGTACCTGAAACCGATGGCGGGGCCAATCAAGGTGCCGAGGATTTCTGAGTGAGTGGCTATCTCGGTGCTTGAGATATCGCAGCTCGCTGGCCGAATGCCGAGCCACTCGGATCATCTCTGGCCCAAGTGGAAGCTGGTAAGCTGGGAAGCTTCCCGGCCCGCCTCTCGACCACTTTAATTGGCACTCGAGGGCCACGTTTATGGCGTTTGCTTGGCTTGCACTTTCGCCCGACGCCATTAGCCACGAAAGCTAACCGAATCCACCGACTACTAAGACTACCGCCACTACTTGGACCGCCTCCCGGGCAGCGTTTTGCGCCCTTTTTGCCACACGCTTTCACTTTTATTCTGGCTAAAACGGCATTTATGCTCACGTCCCCCCACGTGCCATGATTATGCATATTTAGAGACGTCTGCGCCGGCGCCTAATTGAATATGTATGGGCCAGGGTTTGGGTTTCGGCTTGGGCCTGGAGGGAGCTGCGGTCTGAGGAGCGTGTCAAGTGCGACAGAGTGGTAAATTAATTGGCTTTCAAACGGGTAGGCAACTCGTCTTGTTATTTTTTTACATTTTTTGCCTGCCTCAAATGGGCATAGAAAGAGGCTTGCCAAGAGCCAAAGAGTAAGCCACATTTGGCAACCGCAAAGAAAACGGTTTGCGGCTTACTGCCAGTTAGGTTTTGTGGTCTATAATTGAAGGATAAATTCTTCTATTTTGTTAAAAAGTAGTTCCTACAATTTGACAGCCTAATCGGTTCCTATTGAGTATTCCTCCCCATCAAGACAGGCCACACTTCTAAGGCTATTGCAGTAAGGTTGCACTTGTATTTAATGACCGCCCAAACAAGTTGTGTTAACCAGCTTCATTGCACAAACTCTTTTTCCTGCAGTTATTTTCCCCCAGCTGCAATTGTTTTTCACCAATAAAGCAGTCAGAAACGGAAGCAATTGAAAGCAAATGCGAAAATCGAAAAACACAAGCCGTAAAAGTTGCCAACAAAGCCGGGGGAAGTGGAACTGCTGTTTCGGCCTGGCCGTAATTAGGACGATCAGAGTCCATCGAAGCAGTAACGGGAAATTTAAGAGTTTTTACTCCCGTTTGGCTTACTTTTAGGGTTTCGGCTTTAATTAAAAGTAAATTCATGCTCGGGCGGAGGCTGGTGCGACCTTGTCGCTTCCCCCTCCCTCTCCCGCTCCTGCGAGTTTGGTCCTTTATTGGCAGCCGTGCGGCGTATTTAAGCCGTAAAGCACAATTTGGGACATGGACACGGAAGCTTGGAGGGCGGAAAACAACACAAAAAGCAGCGGCAACGTGCGACACACATTTGACCCTTTTTTCTGGCTTTCACTCGGCATAATCAAAATTTACGCAGCTTGAACGCTTGTGCAGCTGTTGTGCCCGTGCCTGTTTTTCCGCTTTTCCCGCTCGCTTTCCCTCTGGCTAACTTGCCAACGGCAATTCCCTTGCCCCTATTGGTTTCATATTAAAATGGCCTGTCAAATGGCTTGAAAACTGCTGTCGTTTTCCGTTTTTCCCCACTGAGTTTTTGTTTGCCGTTTGCATTCCGGAAATGCTCGGCCACCGAATATGTTTTGGGGACTTTCGGCTAACTTTGGACAGCAGAAAATGTACGGATTTAATTTTTAGGACAAATGTGCAGTCTGTTTCTAAAATAATACATGGTATTATCAAAAATTTAAGAGGTCCCATTTTGGTATATTGTATAATATATAACTAGAAGTTTAAGTAACTTTGATTTTGTTTTGTATTTAAATTTTTAAAAAGCAGTTTCCTGCTTACTCTGTGCCCAGAACTGTCGGAGCTCCGTTGTGCAACAAACGCTGTTTGCATTATTCATTTAGATAAAACAATTTAATTTTGCATGGAAAGAATGAAAAAATCCCCGTCAAATATGACCCGACGCTTTTTAAGCTCTTATTTCGGGGCGGGCGAAATCCTCCTCTGGAATGTTTGTTTGAACAAAGTCCAGTCCAAGGCTTGGGTCTCTGCCCGAACCCTTTTGCGCAACAATTTAATGTGCTTAAAGAATTTTGACACAATTCTGACAATAATATCGAAAATGGCGACCCTTTTCCGGGGTGTCCTTTGAACCGAGAGCACGGAGTCAGCCCTCGGCGAGGTGAAAGGGTCCGGGTGCTGGTCCCGCTCCTCCTCTGCCATTTCGCCAATTATACAAAACTCGGGGCATTAACTGTGCTTAAAAACAGCTGAATACTGAATCCTGAATCCTCCTCCGCCGGAATCCTTTGTCCAATGGTCTCTTGTGTTGCGGTCATTATTGTTTTTTGGGGCAGCCACTATTTGCAGCTGCTGCTGGCAAAAATCGTGAAACGAGGACTTCAATCTTTTCGTCTCCTATTCGGTGGTAGCTCATTTATTTTTGTTTTTACTTTTTTGCTTATGCGTTTCCTGCTATCTGGCCCATCGTAAAAATAGAAATAAAAATATTTATGCTGCGTTACGGCAGCTTTTTCGTGGGATTTTTATGAGCCCGTCCGTCGACGGGCTATTAAAAGCGCAAAAAGCTGCTAACCGGCGAGGTTGAAAATATATGTTTTTCAAAATTGGCCGCCAAGCAGGGAGCGCGGCTCAAGGTCGAGCCCAGATTTGGCCAGGGACCTTTTCCTCCTCCCTTTTATTAATTCCAATACATTGAATTTTCCATAGACAAAAAGCGTGTTTCGTGTTTAGCATGAAAAGCCGATTAAGGCCTTGAGGCCCGGCTTCACCGTTCCCGGGGAACCTTAAAGCCTTTAAAAGCCCTTACTTGCCAGGCGGCCAGCAGGATGGCCAATAAATTTTACATTTAACGCGGAGCCCAAGGATGAGATCTCCGGGAGTCCAGGCGAACTCGTTCTCGTCCCTGCCATCCCGATCATTTTTATTTATGAGCTGGCAAATTATGCGCCATCAACGCGGACAATTAGAAACTCAATTGCTGTGCCCGAGGCCCGAGGAACCCCAGTTCCCCTTCCACATGGCGACACAGGACAGACAAAATGGCTTGTCAGCCTTGGCTTAGCAAATAATTTTGCATAGTTTTTTTTCGGTCCTTCCTTCCTTCTGGACGCCAGGAAGCCCTTGAGGAGGCTTATAAATAATAAGGAGATCTCCTGAAGGATAAAGGAAAGGAGAAGAAAAATGAGGGAATTATGTTGTTGGCATGCAAAAACATATTTCTCTGTCGGGTTCAGATTTATTTACAATTATGTTGACGGTCCTGGAGGCTCAGAATGATTTTACTTTATTTAAAGTCTTTTAGGTTTTTTTTTTTTTTGCCCTATTTTAATATGTAATTTTTATAGGATAAAAAAGGATACACATTAAATCAGATTAGATAATTTATTAAAATAAATACATTTCAATTACGAAATAAGCTCATTAAAGGATTGCAGATTATATTCGCTTTGTTAAACAATGAAATTGTTATGAACTTTAATTTTATTTGTTTAAGCTTATTATATTGAAAGTTCCTTCACAGACTTGGCTCTGGGCAAGTTTATGTAATTTTATTTACTCCTTCTGGCTTACAAACTACGGCCAACTAATTGCACATCAAAAAACTTGAATGAAAACTTGAGGAAGCGTGCCTGGCCAAGAAAAACCCTTTTACGATGTACTAAATTCAACGCTCTCGAAAGTCTCTGGTCTAGTGTGGTCTGGTCTGGTCAACACAACAATAAGCACGGCCTGGGCTTGTCGTAAAAGTCGGAAAATCAAAATGGCATTTGCCGACACCATCAAAATGGCATTTCGCTGCAATATACCGCCTGGCTGTGGGCTTCTATGACCACAAATCCTGATGTGTCTTCGCTTCCGCTGTTAACTCATTAAAAACAGCCGAAAAACAAGGCGTTGCTGCTTATGCGTAACATTGTTGCCATTTTTATTAGAGCCGAGAGCTGGCTCATTCACTCGCTCGTGTCCTGGCCAAGTTCTGCGTAATCAAAAGCGGTTTAGCTGCTTTCAAAAGATAAGCGCAGCTCCTCGTTTTCCCGGCTTTTCTCGCTCATGCTCAGTCACACACACACACCGCCCGACTGGATGGGTTGACTGTGTGACATCCTGACTGTTTGTCATAATAATAAAAATGCCAATTTGTTTTATGGGCGACAAGTTAAGCTTGCCGTTGCTTTGCTTTCCATTCGCTGCCTTTGATGTTGATTTTTATATTATGATGTCGAGGGAGCACCCCAGTTCTCCGATGGAAATCCCCCCTGAATTCTGTTCGCTCGTTTGTTGTCTCGAACTTGGACAACAGACACGTGCTGCCCCGATGTATAAGTATATATCGTATACATATGTATGTGTTCCCTGGTTGTTGAATTGAAATTGAAGTGGACCTCTATTATTTAAGGTAAAATTTTCCAGTAAAAGCTTCTTAAATTTTTAAATAGAACGCATATAAAAGCCGGGAAAAAATTGTTTTTCCTGGTTTGAACGGAATCTGTCCATCAGTTGGAGAGAAAGAGCCGCACAAAAGAGTTCCTTTGTTCGGAAAAAGTGCTTTAAAAACCCCAACCTTCCAGAGCAATAAATCATAATCTGCCAGGACATCGCCAAAAAGTCACAGACGTCGCTTGGCAAAAACTACAATCTCTTTACATGATTTATGGCATTTGAACGAGGAATTAGAAAAAGGATCACGGCAAATTCGCCATTATTTGCCATAGTTTGTTGATAAAATCGCACACTTTAAATTTATATTTGAAAAAAAATCCAGTGGTTTTAGTTTATTAAATGGATTTTAAAGTGTAATAAAAAATAACTATTTAATACCACTCAATCGATTTGTATTGCCATATCAATGCGAATGTTTTTGCATTGTTACCCGGTATTTACACATATCTTTGGTTGTTTCCTTAAATAACAGGGGAATGTTTATTGAAAATGAAAGTTATTTGTTGTGTCAGTTATTTATGTCATGTAAGAACAATATGAACTTCACAACTGGCTGTCATTTTTATTCAAAGCATTGGTCAGATGTTTGTAATAAATGCTTTCAAGTTACAATAAAAACAATCTGTTTTCATTTTTATGTTAATTTTAATTATGTGACTCATTCGTTCGAATGCGAAACATAAACATAAAGTTCTTCCAACTCACTTGTCTGGGCAATGCAAATTAACGCGATTGTTGTGAATTTTCCTTTTTATTTTCAAGCTCTCCGCTCTCCTTGTTTTTGTTTGGTTTTTCCAAGCGCCCAATTTGAATTATTGATTGGCAAAAGTTTCCTTTTCAGTGCTCCGCCCCCCCGCCGAATGTCTAAATTTATGTGTCACCCATCAAGTCGGCCACGCCTACCTTCGAGGCACAAAAACACACACACACACACCTCCACTCAGGAAAAAAATTGCCTCTCAGCCAATTTGGTTATTCTTGCTTTTGTTTTGGCTTATTTTTTGTGTACTGCTGCTGTGTTTTATTTTTTATAAATTTTATGGCGAAAATTGTTTTCCCCAAAGTCTTTGTCTTTTGAGCTTTCGCCACTGTCGCCGACGCCGAGGCTTCTGTACTTGGCTTCCGGCTGTTATCAGCCATCGACACTTGGGACTCCTCAGGCAGGACTCGTACTTACTCATTTGCACTGAAGGATATGCCTGCTGGTTGGGCGCGGCGGCGTTAATGTAATTTGGATGCCGTGGAATATTCGGGGCGCTTTTTGTTTGAACTCCAGCTGGCCGTGGGCAATGCCACGCCCCGCCTTCCCGGGGGTGTTGACTTTATTGAACCACTTTTTTTGCCCGAACCTGAACCTGATTGACTCGTGGCCCGATGTTTTCCCTGTCTTTCCCCGCCGGCTTCCTGTATTTTCCAGCACTATATATGGAGCTGGCGCATGTTCAAGGCGGCTTTTATTTCGTCCGCCGCAAATTCGCTTTAGGTCCTCGCCTCCTCTCGCCTCTCGCCTCAGACACTTAAACTCAACCGCAGCGACGGCGGCAGTCGTGCATCGCCGATATCAGTCAATTTCGAATGTCACTAAAATGGAAATTTTATAATTTTACTCCCATAGCCAGCGGAGGGAATTTCCATTCTCTGCCACTCTTCCACTCTTAGCCCTCTCCCGCGGCGCCTTCGACTTAATGAGATTTTATTTATTGACTGTTGATAACAGCGTCGCGACGCTTCGGCGGGGTAAGCGAGGAAAGCGGGAAAAGCGGGAAAAACGGTGAAAAGCGCACGGCCAGGGCCCCGGGGGATTGGAAATCGGTCTACGGCTTCTTCTCATGCGGTTTTGAGTGCTTTATGAAGCCTGTTTTATGGCTGCTTTAGTGTCTGAATTTGGTGTTAGCGTGCAAAATTATCTTTCCCCCAAATCAATCTGATGAGCTTAAGAATTTGGCTTATTACAGGCATATATAGAATATAAGATTAAATAAAGTCTTGCAGGCGATTAAGAAAATCGATGACATAATTATTTAAATTAGACAACCAAAGGAAGAAAGTTTCATAAAGAATTTTAATAAAAAGGTCATTTAGCTTCACGCTTTCAGCATTTATTTAAAGAAAAACCATAAAGCAAAGGAATAGGGAGCACATCTACCTTTTTACCAAATTAAATATATTTTCTTGCCAAAAAAGTCTCTTCTAACGCAACCTCAAAGCGTCCTTTTAAAGATTGTGTCTATTTTTGATGAATTGATATTTATGCGTCTGGCTTTTCGGTTTTCATCTGCCTGATGTATCCTTTTCTAAGCAAATATTATGCGGTTCTTTGGGCCTTATTGGGATACAGACAAACCAAAAAAAAAAAAATAAAAAAAAATGGGGACTCATGCACGAGATGACACTTTGAAGTCTCGACTTCCCGTACTTTATATTAATTCTGTCTATGGCTTTTCAGCATTTTCCTTGCCAGATATGTTTTCCCTGGCACTTACCCGGCTTATGTGTGTTGTCGTCGTTTATTGCCGGTTTTAGTTTTCATTTTCCGTAAATGTGATGGCGGATGTGGAGCATAAACGCCCCAAGGCACGTCCCGCTTGCAAATGCCACAAATATACACATTTATATATTCAGCCAATTTCAGCCTTCAGCCTTCAGCCTTTCAGCATATCCCCTTACATTTGCACGTAACTTTTAACGACAGCCCGCAAATGCGAAAATGAGTTTTAATTAAAAACCAGAGGGAAAAATAAAGAAAACATGAACGTTGCACTTTTTCATCCATATGCAAACAGTATAATTTGCAGTACCCACACGCCGGAAAGGAGATCGATTTAATGCCTCAGGCAAAGGGTTAAACATTAAAGCCGCTTAACTTTAATGCATTCTTAAATATTGTTTCATTCGTTAATTGAAAAAGAACCAGCCGAGATGGATCCCTGCATAAATGTATAAAAAATGAATTGAAAAGAGTTCGAGGGGGGAGTAGAAGGACATTAATTTTCCATGACCTAAAATCGGTTAAAGAAATTTGATTTTATTGAGTTTTCCCCGAGTTAGATGGCCATTTTCACATTCCAATGAAGAAATCAAAATGTTTCATTCAAATTGTATAGTCAAATTGAGTGGCAACAGCACCTGGCGCATTTCCATTAATTGTTAACGCCCCCCAGACTGTTTTTTACTCGGTATTTGGCGGCCAACGGTGCGGATGGAGGATTATTAACTTTTTGCGCCCTGCCGTGCTGCTGGGTTTTTGCTCGCCAAATGCAAACACAGCTGCCACTGGTAATGTTATTGCAGGCAGCAGGTAATACTCACCTCCTACCCACCTTCTCGTCTTTTATTTAAGTGGCTTTAAAGAGATTTGGCTATTTCCATCGATTTACCCCAATTTCCCCTAATAGCTTTGAGATTTCCTAATAGTTTGAGTGAATCACAAATTGGAGAAATTATTTGCCTAGACAAGTTTCTTGTTCTTCCCGAACTTTTGCCAGAGAGACTCCGGGGAAGGGGGAAGCGGCTTTTAAACAAATTTACAAGCATTTGCCTTGGCACTCAACTTCAAATTACACTTTACAGCCGGGGACATCAAAAAGTTACACATACGCCCCGTAAACCGGCAGTAAAGTTAATTTTATTTTACACGCAAGGGCATAAAAAATGCATTGACATCTCAAGTGTCTGTCAGTCGGCGTCGCCTTCTCCGAAATCCGAAAACTCCAACTTGAGCTCTAATTATTTACGAGTTGACACGAGGGCCGGAATCGTCCGACGACGGCATTAAAAAGTCAAATTATATGCATATCATAAAAAAATACGACACTTACGTGTGTGTCTCTGTGTAAATTATATTTTCTTTACAGCCATCAATTTCTGCTCTCGCCGTGGCATATTATTTTCGGTGTTAACACTCGCACCTAATTCCGTCTTATTTCGCGTTGAGCCTGCAAAAATCCGAGGATGGTGAGTGGCCACGTGCTGCCGTTCTCACTACAGAACAACCTATTCGAATATTCATGACGTGCCGGAAACTCCAAGGATCTCCGACGAGGAGGGAGAGCGAAAATATCCTTAAATGTGGCACAGAATTGCGGCATAAACTCTGGTATTTTACTCCATGTTGAAATATGCAACGCTGCACTTCTTACACTTTAACTTGGAAAAGCTTTCAACCCCGAGAGGACCTTGACAAAGCCCGAAAGAAAAACAATATGACAGGCAAAGCTGTGAAAGTTACTGTTTAAAGACTTAAAGCCTTGTAAGTTTCAATGTAACTAAAATGTTACACAAGTAAAAGCCAGGCCCTAACATTATTCCGCACATTAATAATTTCCAAACCGCCGGGCTGACTGAAAGTATGCAACGCTATTCACTCACTGAGAGCATCTCATGGTCGGCTTCCTCATCTGCTGTCCTTCTACTTAAATATATTTAAAACTAAAAGTTGGTTTGCTCATCAGCCCTGCGGCCGGACGGGCAAAACTCCGAAAGTTAGTTCCACAATCTCTGAGCCAACATAATATTATGCAAAGCGTTATCTCGACTTACTTTAATTGCAACATGCAGTTGGGGCACGCCCCAGGGCCTTAGTGGTCACTGAACCCCCTGTTAACACCGTTTGCCGTTTTCAATTTGCATTTCTGGCCAACTTTTTTCGCGTTTAATGCGCTTGGCGGCGCCAAGCTCAGTCCGTGCTGCATCCTGTTGCATGTCCAGAGCCCCTAAATTTTCAATTTGCTTTGTGATTTATGGACAGATGGTCGGGATCGGAGTGCATGTGCGCCTTCATTTATTCCCGTGTAAATGGTTACTCGTCGGCAGTTTTATGGAAACCGGAACTTGGAGGCGAGAGTGTGGGCTGCATAAATTAAATTGCTACCAAAAACGGTTTTGTCAGGTCTTAGCCACGCGTTGCAGGCATTGCGAATTTCCTTTGTGCCCCCCATAAAAATGTCATAAGCTGTCAGCCGCAGCCAAAGTGCGGAAAGAGCACAAAACAATTGCAAGTGCATTCTTTGTAACAAGTTTATTATTCAACATATCCGGCCTGTGTGGCTGGAAAACAATGGAGCAACCCAACAAAGAAACTAAAATTATGAGAACACAAAGGAGGATGACAATTTACGGGGCTACCATGGAAATTAGAGTGCTGTAAAATGGCCTTTGACTTGCAACCGGCAACTAATGGAAGTCTCTGTGTGCTCTTACCTTTCTCAGGGTTTTTTTTTGATCACACTTTTTGATTGCAGACTTTCGTGTGCATTAAGGGCCTTGGACAACAATTTATATTTATTGAATAAGTGTCACAAATAGTGTTGACTGACAATGTCCTTCCCGGAAATGTGACTCCAGGCATTACACAGCCTCGCAAATATATACATTCGGTCCGCAGGCAAATAAATATTCCGTTGGCTGAGTGCATTTCAACGTATTGTGTCGGCCAGGCCAGCTCGAGCTCCAGCTCCTCGAAACGACAGGATTCGATTTTTGAGCCAATACACCATAATATTGCCCAGCTGGCAGCTTGCTGATATTGACTGTTGGCCAGCAACAAACACACGCGGACTTATTTACGCTTACAGAGTTACCATAAGGATCTCGTCCTTCCAAGTGGCAGGCAAACACGGCGAGGATTATTTACAGCAGCGTGCGCAGCACACAGATTTGTGCAAACGATGTCGCTCGAGTCCTGCATCGGGCCAAGTCACAAGGAAGTGTGAACCCTTCGATAAGCGAAAGCCAGAATGCCATTGTCCTGGCCAGATGGAGCAGCAGCTGCAGTCCGACCGAACAGTACGATCTGCTGCTCTGCTATTGAGACCACGATTTACCAAAATGATTTACCGCTGACCATTGCCCAGTTTGCCTTGTAAGTCGGAAATTGCCTGTCAGCGACAGCCAGGAAAAACAACAGGTTCCAGGAAACTCTTTGATAGAATTTAAGAAACCAAAGAAATGAAGAGTGGCTGAGGTACTCCAAGAACTGCCTAAACCTAAATTGTATATCAAAAAGAAAAAGGGATTATAGTTTATATTATTTTGCTAAATACCAACTATAGTTCTTTTTAAATACTAACAAATTCCAGGGTAATTCCATTCATTTGAAATAGCTTTCATTATGCAAATCCCACGCTTCGATGACAAACAAACCGATAGCCTTATAATCACCGGAAACTCATTGCCCCAAATGGGTTGCTCTCCATTAATACCTAACGGAATTCAATTAGCCAAATGACCAAATTCCATACTCGACCAGTATTCAAATCGAATTTTATAGCTCCCGGGACTCGGCGGCAGTAGACCCCAAAGTATGCTATTCCATAATGGGGTAACCTGAATAATTCACAGCCTGGTGTGCAGCGGTCAAACGCCACCGGGCGTGGCCAAGACCTCGGGTGTGTGTGTGTGTGTGTGTGGGCTTTCGACGGCTAGACAAAGTGGGCCCAAACATGCCAGAGGGTGGAAAAATTAATTATGAAAATTTTCACTTTACGGCCGTTTTCGGTTACTTAGTTAACTTACTTAGCCTAATGCGGTTATTTGTCGTGCCGAATTTAATTACAGTCGAGAGGCAACAAAAGCGCTCTCATATTTCAGAAGAATTTGAAACCACAATACAACAC
Organism: Drosophila tsacasi; assembly: GCA_018904565.1. Lineage (NCBI taxonomy): Eukaryota > Metazoa > Arthropoda > Insecta > Diptera > Drosophilidae > Drosophila > Drosophila tsacasi. The sequence goes on from JAEIHY010000533.1 coordinate 14,614, forward strand.
CCTTGGCCATGGAAGGTGTGTGTCCCCCTGAGTGTCACTGGCAGCGAACTATTAATTTTCAACAGATTCTTGTTTGATTTTGCCCCGGGAAAAGTGAGGGAGCGAAACTACACTGGCCTGCATGACAGTTGATTGAGCTGGCGGACTGTGCGGACTGAGGTTTTGGGGTTTGGGTTTTGCCTGTGTCTGTCATGTGGAAGAAAACAATTTGCTGCTAAATTGCCAGATGACATCGCCTGTTGATTTCCTGTCATCAGTCCTGGCAAGGCCTTTGTGTTCCTACATACATATATGTGTGTGTTTCAGGATAATTGCGTTTTTATATGAAACTTCCGCTACATTTCACTTAATGGCTCCGTTTGATTTCCGGAGAACGCTTTTGTGCATCAGCTATGTGATTTCGGCCGCCTGGAAAGGCATTTGATTGCATTTTATTGATATTTAATTTGCACTGACCGCCGGCACATAATTGAATTCAGTTTTATTCATTCCATTTGTTATGGCTATTTGCGGCTGCTTTGCGGATTCAATTAATAAAACGTTCTTTTCACACTTAAGAGCATACAATTGTTGCGTTATTTATGCTGCCAATTAATTCGATTAATATATTGGCTTGTGGAACTTAATTTTTATTAAACTATCATCGGCATTAACATGGAATTTAATCGCCAGCGGTCGTGGCGAATAAGCCATCCCCATTAGGGTTCAGGTCAGCCAACTATTCCGCCAGAGAAACCAATTCCAAGTCCGGCGGCGAAAGGGATCGGGGCCTTGAGGGCTTGTCTTGGCAAATACATAAAAATACTCACAAATAACAATAAAACCTAGGAAATTATTGGTACGAGCCGGGTGAATGGAGCCGGGAAATTGCTTACCAATGCGCAGAGCTCTCCACGTGCAAGGACCAGTCCCAGACAGCTGAACTAAGCAAATATGAATAGACTAGATGGAAGGCATGTCATGCATGCTTAGGACCCACTAATATTAAAACAAATATGCCCGGCCCACGCAGACAAAGTTTTATGCCAAATACTTTAAGGCAAACTTTATTAGCTCGCAAATACCTGAGATTTCACCCCGTCTGAGTTCGGTGGCTGTGCGTGGAATAGGAAGCACTCCAAGAAAAATTCTGTACTCTGCCTTGTTCCCGGAATGAAATATTTCGCTGGCTGTTTTCGTTTCAAATGGGTCCAGAGAGGCACTAAGTGGCAGGCAAATAACTTACTTGCCACAGAGGGTTGAAGCTGGCAAAGTGCCCAAAATATTTACTTATATAAAAATGCTAAACTCAAGACAAGAAGAGTGAAAATAAATAAGACCTTGTATTGAACTTCAACCTGTTTTTGTCGAGTGCAGACAGGACGTTGTAAGCCGAGGGCCAAATGAACCCCTAAACAAAGGCGTCTCCTGAACCAAAGAAAGGAGAAAGAGCGGCGGGCAGCTGTGCCTACATTAGAGAAATGTAATTGATTTCATGTGTTTGACGCGCTTCTCCCCCGGGGCCTCTAATAATCCCATCTAAGCACGCAGACAAACAGAGTCGAAATTGAAGGGAAGCCATAGCCGTGGCCGTAGCCGTAGTCCTTGGAGGAGCCCATTGAATTCGCCCAGATTGCCCCGGTGCTGCTCCGAATACGAAATTCGAATGCGAAATTCAGGAGTAGAAGTCATCTGATTGATCATTCACAGCAGACCCTGCAAATTCCATAACTCCTGAGGGGGCTAGCCTGAATGTTATTGCCCGGAATACATCTGTGCGATAATAAAATTAAAAAATTTATTCACACAACTGTCACAGAATTCAGCAGAGCGTAGGTGAGGCCATAGCTGCACAAGGAATTTCAAAATGTCCTGATTACCTGAGCCCTCAGTGTCCCCGGTTCCAGGCGGCAACTTTCTGTGTTTCTGGCATGTCAACGAAATTTATCACAGACTCACATTTGTTACTCCGCTGTCAGACATTTGCATGATGTCTGCCTCCCCGAATTATTCATATTTTTCGGGTGCGAGTGGCGTACTTCTGGGGCGCCGCACCTTTCCTACATGTGTTACTATTAATTCCGTGTTCCAGCCGGCAAATTGAGGGCGACGCATGATCCTGGGGGCCAGGCCATCATCCGCAGCCCGGGATGATGTGATGCTCAGGTGTGCGTCGGCAGGTGATTGAACGTTATTTGATGTGAAATTCGCTTTATTGTTCGGCCAGGCATTTATGCAAATGTAGCAATTCGGCGGCTGTCACAGAAACGCCAGCAAATGGGATGTGAAATTAAAGTTCAGGGGTATTACAAAATCAATTTGAAAGGTTATCACAGGAAAATAATAACAAGTATGCAAATCCATCTCCCTCTCCTCTTCCCTACATAGAAATCAGGACACCAATTAATTTATTTGTAATTCTCAAACTTAAGAGATTTAAGTGCCCTTTGAGTGCTAATTAACAAGCGCATAGAAACCACTTTCCCGCGAATTTTCTCTCTCAATTTTACGCTTGATTCAACTGAAGTACTTCCTTTGAAATGCCGAGAAAACTTTCAGTGGCTCTTGAATATACAAAAAACAAAAAAAAAAAACAGTTGCGAGTATTTCCATGGACAGTCGCCAGAATATATTGCTTCGAGTGGTCATCGAATATATAAATGTTAAGGCATAAAGAAAATTCCTCGCCACTCGAGTGCTGTCCCCTTTGGCTCAATTTATGCCAGAGTGATACTGCACACTATAGATTCGCCATTCTGAATGTGGAATTACCAGAATCTGACCTTCGTCGCGTCGCTTTGCACAAACACTCGGCAAAATCGTCAATTTTATGCGACTGTAAGTCCTATCGATGGAAATCAATTTGCACAGCCGGGCGAGAAGGAATGAATTGCAAAAGCCAACAAATTGATATCGTCTGCTGGCTGGCCTTAAAGCCGCCTCGGTTTGGGCCCGGCCTGGCCTGTCGGCTTTACGTAAAAAATATACACTGTATATCGCGACCGAAAAGCGAAAATTTAACGCAAAATTCAAATCAGCGAAAAAAAGGACAAGGCAAACGAACAAAATGCTCAATCAAATCAAAGTCCCTATACAAAATGCAAAATAAGACAATGACAAAGCGGAGGGAGTGCCTGGAGTCTGAAATGGGTTGGATTCGTTTGGGATTGGAAAGGGAGCGGGATTGGGAAGGGAATGGGATTGGGAATGGGATTGGGATTGGGATGGGAATAGAATGGGCTGGGCCTGGCTGGCTGGGTGGCTCCTCGCTCCTCGCTCCTCGCAATGTTTTCGGCTTGAACATTGTCCAACGAAACACGTTGAGACAAGTGTCACTGACAGCTGGAGGCGCCCTTCGTTATGCAAAAAGTGTTCAAGGCAGCAGAATGCCAAGCAAGAAAGGAAAATTACGTGCCCGGTTCGGTAATGAAAATATTTTTTGATTATTATTACAAAGGAGTGCAGAGTGCTTTAAGACTGGGAATACACTATATAGAATTAACTAGAATATATTAACAGATTACTTTAAGCTATATTTAATGGTGATTACCCCCTAGAGAGCTCCGTAACAAAGGTTAAAGACACGTGGATGTGTGAATTGAGTCAGAGTAAAATTAGCTTGGTTTCGGCAGGATTCACGGCCCGAATCTGAGCAGATTAATTGCCTGTAGTTGCACTTGGGCAAACACAATCGGCCTGACTGAGTCGTAGGGACTCTGACAGCTGAACGACAAATGTAATCAAAATAAATTACGAGCGTGTAAGCAGCCTCCGGTGTCTATTACGCACAATAAAAAGGGAAAGGCACCATTTGTTTAACGCAATCTCATTATTCGATGCGCCCCGACGGCCGCCTGGGGGCGCAGATGCCGCTGCAAGGACACTCGTCCGCAGGACGACACCCTTGTGACAGTGACAGGCATTGAGGGCGTTCACCCAGCCTCCGCGCCATGTCATTCCGGGTTCCGGGTTACCTAAGGTTGATAATGCCGCTGATTACACTGATGATAAGTAATTCGGTAAACTCCAACTGCAGGCCGTGTCTAAAGTGGCGTTAACGCGTTTGTTGATTAGTGAGGTGGAGGGGGTGGCAGCGGCAGAGTGGGGTGTAAGCCGGGCGAGGACTTGGGACCAGCGACAAGCTCATTACGACGCCAACAATTTGATTAATTACCGCTGGCAACCCGCCGGCGCCAGAGGGATCGGGAGCGGGAGCGGGACTTTACGTTTCTTTGGCAAACCACCCGCAGCAAAGGATTCCTTGCAGTTTCGCCCTTATTTTCCCTTGACTTGCGGCGGCGCGTAAAATTTTATGCAAATTTAATTTACCTCAGGGCAATCATTTTTATGGGCAAATGCCCAGGGGCCACGCCCACACAGCGGGCGAAGGCTGCGGTTATAATCTTGGGGGGCCCCGAAAACCTTTTTGGGGGCTTCGGCTGACATTGAAACATTTCTGTTAAAATTTTAATGCAACCCAAAAGTGAAATTGGACAATTTCATAAATTGGAAAACCCCAAAAAGTATTCATTTATTCAACGGCTTAAAGTATATAAACACAAGCAAAGAAATTAAGAAGAAACCTAATTAGTATTAGGCTAAAAAAAAAACAATTTTAAGCTAACATTTTCTGTGACATTCCGGGAAGAATCAAATATTTAAAGCAAAATTATAAGTACAAAAGAAGTATAAAAATAAATTGCCTTAAATATCAAGAGCGAAATAAATATATAAACGCTTTAATTACACCAAATGAAGTGGAATTCTGTTTACCAATCAAACTCCAAATTTCCGATTAATTATTCAAACAAAACCATAACATTTGTGTACTTCTAATTAAAACTAATTACAAGTGCTTACGTTTCCAATAAGCCAAAAAGAAGGATTATCACCAGCATAAATCCGTGTTTTATTAAATCAAACTTACATAAATCACTAAATAAAGTTCCTTCTTCCTGGTTTCATCTAAAACTAAAACGAAATAGATAAATAAATGTGTCAAACTGTGTTTTTCCAATGGTCAGGACTGCAACCTTTATTGAAATCCAAAGCAAAAATACAAATTTAATCCGTTGTACGTTGTGCAAACAACCAAAATGTTAAAGCGGAAAAAAGAGCAATAAATTGCGTTAGACTGCGAAAAATAGTGAAAAATCAACACAAGCCCAGCCGAAAATATGTACCACATATCCCGAAAAGCAATTAAACTGTTGGCTAATCCGGAACATATCCAGCCCGATCCCGCGCATATCCAAATATCAGCGACCTCGGACAAATACATACACACATCGGGCTAAAACTCCCCAGTCCCAGTCAGGGCCAACATGGGAGCCACCTCCAAGAGCAAATGGCTGCTCCGGTTTTGGGTGCTCCTGCTGCTGAATGTCCTGCCCACCTGGCACCTCTTGCAGGCGGAGAGCCAGGTGGTGGGTGACATAGCCTCCCTGGAGACGGTGGAGGTGGAGCCAGAGGACCACCATCCGGCGAGTCATCATCGCATTAGTCACAGCCGGAATCACAACCACGAGCACCTAGTACACCGTCGACAGCGACAGCGTGGAAAGCACTTCCGGGGGAAGCACATCAGAAGCCATTACGAGATGCTGCAACTGGAGCAGCAGCAGCAGCAGCTGGGCAAACACTGGCGCCAGTGGGTGAATCACCTGCAGCAGTCGCCGGATTACGCCAGCGATGATCCATCACCTTCGGCCTTCGGGGTGGAGCTGCCCCCCTTCGAACACTTTGACTTGGAGGACTACCAGCGGTATGCCAACATTGAGCTGGCGGCTCCGCGCTCCGGACGCCATCGGGGGCGTCACCTGCCGCTGAACAATAACCAGCTGCTGGACGGCAGTGGCAAGTTCCTCCGATCCCTGCCGGATTCCGTGAATTTCCAGGACCGTCTGTACGCCACCCAGCCCCAGAGGCACTGGCCGGTGAAGCGGGAGGCCATTGTCGAGGGCGATGTGATCCTGGGTGGCCTGATGATGGTCCATTCGCGCGAGGACAGCATCACCTGTGGCCCGATAATGCCGCAGGGCGGCATCCAGGCCCTAGAGGCCATGCTCTTCACAATCGACCGGATTAATAGAGAGCAGCTGCTGCCCAATATCACCCTGGGAGCCCATATCCTCGATGACTGCGACAAGGATTCGTATGGCCTGGAAATGGCGGTGGATTTCATTAAAGGTATAAAGGAAACTTCTCGAAATTGTACACATTATTTTATTACAGCTTAAAGTATTTATTTACTATTTACTATCTTTTAAAGTAAGCTTATTAAACAGGTGAACTTGTGTGAGAGCAGATAAGTCAGATTGTCTCATTTCCGTTAGAAATAAGCTTGCATATGAATTACTTCTTGAATATTACTCATCCGCCTTGTGGAACATCCTCTCTTCATGCTCACATTTACATGCAAATTGTGTGTACATCAGAGAAGCTTATGCTGATATTAGTATTATTCTGAGCAAAAGTAGATTCAGTTTCTGTTTCAGTTTCAGTTTAAGTTTATTTGCAAATGCAGTTGCAGGATGGCAAAGGCAGGTGCAAGCAGTTTGCAAAAGTGTTCAGGCAAATGATAAGCCAAATTAAATAGGCGGCTTTCCAGGAATTCTATATAATTTTACAACTTGCCTCCAGGCAAACATTTATTTTTCCGAGGTAAGGCTTAAGCTCTGAGGTGGAGAATAACTCTTGCCAGGCGTAAGATACACATCTAACCTTCTCCATTGAGTTTTCCCTCCCATTCCCTTCCTTTAATAAACTAAATTAATAAATAAATTACACAGATATCTCGGCGAAAGAGTGTAGCGACTAAATATGCATAATTCCCCTAAGACAAAACGGCGCGGCTTAGTGCCGCACAGCAAGTGTACAGCGCACCGAGGGAAGATCAAGGACGGCACATAAAATGGCGCTTATTACTTTTATCGGGCCAAACAAAGGGGCACACACGCTGCCAAAACAACAGCAAAAACAAGACGCACTAGCACACACACACACACACACACACAGACTGACACATACTGACACACAACCAACGATCCATAATCAATTGCGCACAGAGCCGGCATCCTTGTCATCGTCCCTGAACACTTTCTAATCTCCATAATTTCATTATTTATGTGCGCGGCAAGGATTTATTTGAGCGACGTGCTGTGCCCTCTCTCTCTCACGCTTCCCGACGCGTTATCTCACCGTCTCTGTCTTTGTTGGCTATGACGTATGAAAAATATAATTTTCCAAGTCACTGAATTATATTGACAGGATTAGGCGGGCCGTAAACTATGCCGGCGAGCGAGGCTCCACTGTATGGCCTTCCCCTCTGTTGTGTATTTCGGTTAATAATAATCTAGTTAGGCATCAATTGGATGGGCAGAATCAAGCCACTATCCCACCACCCGGAGAGAGTTAATTAATTTGCACTTAGGAGCAGCGGCAGCTGGAGGCACTTGGAAACAATGGGCGTGGCAGGAAGCCAGATCTTCCAAAACAATTTGGTTTTGGTCAAGCAGGGAAGTAAAGGACGGTCCAGCTTTAATGTTAATGTTCAAGCATTTCAAGGCACGTAATTATGGCTCTTTAGCATATTTTAAGGGGAATTAATTTTTAAACTTAACCTTAACTAACTTTATTGTGTTAAATAGTTGCATTATGTAAGTTATCATGGAGCTTTTTACACCTACCACATTAATATTCGTATTGTAAAATTTAAACGGGCATTACAATTTTAGTACAATATAAATACACATTTTTGTGTGTATGCTTTTGTTTTCAATTAGAATTGGCTTGCTTTTAATAAATTTTCCATATCCCGTAAAAAATAATACGTAAACATACATAATTCCACAAATTTACTGCCGCAAAAACTTCATAAAAATTCAATTTAACCTGAAGAGAGGATAAAAAATACAACTACTTTTTTATGTTGAAATGAAAATAAAAAATTCATATTAAAAAATTCCAGAAAATGGTACATCAAGTAATGAAATCCTTTGTTTTTAACTGAAAAAATGTTCTCAAGAGTTACCCTGATTTATATAAATGTAATATTTAGCCTTCTTTTTTCTTTTACTTTCCAGGATCCATCAGCAATATTGATGATGCGGAATATCACTGCAACAAGACGCAAGTGCGGAAGGTCATCTCGGGGGTGGTGGGCGCCGCCTCCTCGGTCACATCCATTCAAGTGGCCAATTTATTGCGTTTATTCCGCATTCCTCAGGTGAGTGATGAGTCCTTAAAGCGATCTGTCACAAGTCGAAAGGTCAACGCAGAGCGGGAGAGTAACTATAGCTTTCCCGTTGAAATTTGGTTTATGCCTGCAACTATTCCTATAGATTGTGTGTGCGTTGAACCCTCCAAAAGTTGCTAGTATTTTGCAATTAAAATTTCCCAGAAGCCATATGTATAGTAAGCCCTTGTAATGGCCGGTGAGGGCTTTCGAATGGATGGCACTGCCGGACTCTTAAGTGTCGGCACGTGCCACTAAATTAGTGGAAGCCCCAGGGGCAGAAAGTCTGCGAAAGTGCAGCATTTGCACAAGGAAAATTGTAGCAAACAACATTTGGCACTTAATTTAATTTTATATGCCATACAAAAGCTGTTTTAGGGCTAAGTATGAAATCCATTTTAAAATTGTAATGTAAAGGAATCTTTACAAAAATCCTATTTTCCCTCAAGATTTGCACAATCAATTTTCTCCCTAAATTCACTTACCTTTCACCGCTGTTTTATATATGACTAATGACCTGAGCTTTTAATCTTATGAAACGGAATCTAATTTTTGTAAGTGCACGCATGAATCACGTCTTTGATCCTGAAGGAGATTGAGTAGCCAGTGCTGCTGCTGCTACTGGAGCTACGTGAGCCAGAGGCCAAAAGTCAATACGCGACAATAACTAAGTAGCCTGACTGCCAGCTCCTGCTCTGCTCCTGCTATATGTGCCATGTACACAGACTGCCATTAAACGCACACGCAGTGCCAGTGGCAACCAAAAAAGCAGCACCAGCAGCAGGGCAGTAGTCGTTTTATGCAGGCCCAACGTCCCAAAAAGAGCTCATAAATCAGCCATAAAGATTTGATTGCATTTCGGCGTGAGCGTGGATGCGTACAAACAGGGCTTTCCGGCAAATGTGCCTGTGTGTGTTCTGCAATTGAATTTGCGGTCGATGGCGACTTGGTCAGAGGAGCTAAGCGGTTGCAGTGTCAACTATATGCCAAAATAGCTGTGTAAATATAAGTAAAATTAAGACATTCTGATATATTTTATGGATTACAAATAAAGGTTCATGGAATATATATCAGATACAAAAACAATTATCAATTATTCCGTTCTTTATTAACCCCAGAGAGCACTGCAGACTAGAAACGAAATATACCATGCATTTCAATTAGCAGTCCTTTGTGCCCATCCTTGGCAGAGAGCCCTGTTCAAGTGAGCAAACACTTGGCTAATGGTAATGACACTTAATTAGAAGCCAAGTAGTTCGTTAAACACTTGCACACGCCCAGAAGTGCATTTGCAGGCGGGATTTCCCCCTCCGGACACGGGGATTTGTCGAATGGGAAACCATACACGGAGGTTAATTTGTGCGTAAAATTGGGTTTTCCGGTCTTAGCCAAGTAACCCCAGTTGGCCTTTGCTGCAGATTTTGCCAAGTAATGCTGCCTTATTAAGCTTTCTCTGCATTGTTTGTGTTTCCTGCAAAGCAAAACTTAAAATTGGGGGAAAAAATGAATGTGTAAAGCTGCGTTAGAAGCTTACGAAAGAGATTGCAAAACAGGGTTTCAAAACTGAGTGGCAGCAGAAATGTGAAAATTAAATTGGCAAAAATTGAAGCAAAAAGTGATTTTGCCACTCTGCATGTGAAGTATGCGATAAAAACAACATACTCGCCACTTTCTATGTGTGCGCTGTGTGCACCTTATCGCCCTCAACGTTATAGCTTTCCCCCCCGAAAATATTTGTGCATCATAACATAATCCATTGCCTGCGCTTTTTACCATTTTCTCGCATGGTTTTTCCCTTTTTTTACAGGTGTCCTACTTCTCCACCAGCCCCGAGCTAAGCAACAAACAGCGATTCGAGTACTTCTCCCGCACAATTCCCTCGGATCACTACCAGGTGAAGGCCATGGTGGAGATTGTCAAGCGGATGGGATGGAGCTACGTCTCGATTATCTATGAGGAGAGCAACTATGGCATTAAGGTGGGTGGTCTATTGGGTCTAAATATATGTTTACAATGTCGTTTGCATGCACAGTGATGAAACCCATAGGCAGATAGGAATACTCGTACGTTTATTTATTACAAGTTAATAGCTTCTTTTAAGTTCAAAATCAAACTGAAAACAGCTAAACGTTTAATTTAACGCTCTTCAACTATTACACCCTCACATTCAACAATTGGCACATCCTTCTTTTAAACTTTTATTGCTCCGAGAGAACAACTATTATTTTCTGTTTATCTTGAGACACGGCACACGAACGTACGTACCTGTGCAAAGAGTCCACCCTTGCCATTCCCCGCAAATGGGTTTTATTGCTCCACTCAAGAGTGCTCTTCCTATTATTGTTGCCATCCCGCCGCGCAGGCCTTCGAGGAGCTGGAGGAGCTGCTGGCACGCCATAACATTTGTATTGCCATCAAGGAGAAGCTCGTGAAGGATTCGGGAGTGGCCGAGGACATCGCATACGATAATATTGTGCAGAAGCTGCTGACGAAGCCGCGGGCCCGAGGTATGTACTATATAAGCGGTGCAGAGTTGAGCAAACTGCGAATGCAAGCTGCCAGTTAAAATGCAATTTAAATGAAAATGTCAAAGAAAGGCGAGTGCGAACGGAAAGGCCCTTGGAGTCGGGAGTCATCGCTGGGACAGTTTTTATTTGTTGACGGAAATTGTGCAAATTAAATGAAAATATTTAAAACACTGGATGACAGGAAATTAAAAAGTTCATTCATTCAGGGAGGGGATGCCTGGGGATAGTCGCAATCGAACAAATTGTTTGCCCATAAATTGAGAGATTGTCGACGGAGAGTGGACTGCCACTGATATGCCCATCAAATGGCAACACAACCAAAAATATTGTGCATTTATCCATAGCCCAGAGTAAGCCGCACCGAAAACGTTCAATAAAAGCGAGCGAATCACTGATTTTGGATGCTTTGAAGGACAGGGGCAAAACTTTTCTGACATGGCAGAACCAATTAAAAGGGCAGATAGGAAGCGACAGGGGAAGTAAAATTAATCAGACCGATTTTTCAAGCTAAAAATGTAAATGGAACCGCCCTTTGTGCCCGACCAGCATTGCCCCAATCCACGTCAATCATACGCCCCGTGAGCGTGGGTGAAAAAAATACAAAATAAATGTCAATCAATTTGACTTTAAACTTTTCTTTTTTATCCCTCTGTCAGAAGACACTGGCGAATATTAATCAACTGCCAGTTACAGGCGCGTCAGTACAGTACAGTAAAATATATATTAAAAATAATTTCTGCCTAAACCTTTAACGCATATCATTAATCAAGAGTCCTGTCCTTCGGTAGGGGTTCGGGGCAAGTGCCAATAAAAAGCACACGGGGGCCAGCCAATAACAATTGACTTTTGTCTGGCAAACAATTTTTGATTTACATAAACGCGCCATCAGGAGTCGTAAAGCAGCGCCCCGAAGAAAAGAAGGGTTACGTCCCCCTTCGTTCCGCAACCATCATTATTTATTGTGATTTGACGCCGTTTACTGCTCGCTCCCTCGCAACGATTAATCAATTTGACAAAGTATTTTCTTCGGCATCAGTTGTTTAATTTTGCATATCGAGGGTTCGGGTTAGGGCTCGGGTTTGGGCCTGGGCCTGGGTCCGTTTGGGTCTCTGAAAAATGATGCCCCACCAAGGGATCCGTAACTGCGGCTGTTAACTGGTAACTGGTGACTGGCAACTGGCAACAGCCAACGGGGCCAACTTTATGTTGGCCGGAGACCCCGCACACATGTCACTGTCGGGGGGGTGGGCAGCAGAAGAAAATGCGGATTTGGTTGGCAAAAGTGCCAAGATGGAGGAGGGAAACTGTGGTCGGGGCGAAGGCGACATGTTTTTGCTTTTTATCGCAATTGTGCCAAGCTGAGGCGATTTCTTATTCTCACACCCTGTGTGTGCGTGTCGAGGAGTCCTCCCCCGTTGTAGATCACTTCCTGCACTCGAAACTCTTAAAGTTTGCCACCTAATCTGCGTAAATATCCGGCAGAGTGTGCTCCAAAATTAAATTTGATAGCCAGAGAGGAATTTCCCGGCTGCCACTCGATAAATATATACATACATGCCGGGACAAAGAAGCCGCTCAAGTGCAAATCTAAGACAAAGTGAAAATCCAAGGAAAACATCCTTCACTTCATGAAAGTATCGACGAGTTTTCCTGCTGCTGCTGCTGCTGCCTCTGCGTTTGATTAAGTTTCCTTTTACTTTCAAGGAGCCGAGGCAAATCGATAGTAGGACATGCTAAAGGAGCCAGGAAAAAGTGTATGGCCTAAGACAAAGATCCAGGACAGAAGTGACAAAAACACAGACTCGGGCGGGTCCTGGAGCAGGCGTGGGGAAATTCCGTCAAGAGCCAGGACTTGGCACCGATGTCAACACCAACAAAGGCCCAATTCCCACAGCCCGAGCGTCCGGACTTAAATGTCATCCCATGCAATTAGCCACTGTGTGGAATTTCTCCCTTGTGTAAATTCCGGATTTATTGTGTGGATTTACATGCGGCATTTATTGATTTCTGAAGCCAATTAAAATATTGTTATTCTAAGAAATTGAAGCTGAGTGCCTGCGGCATTTAATCTAAAGTTAGCCACTTTTATACTTTGTATATGAGAATGACAAAAGGACATTGAAGTGCGTAGGCAAGTGAGACGTTAAAGCAATAGTAAGCAATTTAAATAGAACAGAAACTATTTATCAAAACTACACATGAGGCTGTTTGAATTCAATAAAAGTCAGTTTAGGCTAATCGAATAGGTAATAAATAAATATGGGATCTCAATGTAGGGGGCAAACGAGAGTCACCCTCAGGGGGTCCTTAAAACTCAATACCTGCTGTCACCTGCAGCTTGTTTGCATTCAACTCCTCCGCCATTTAAGCCGCTTACCTCTGTATTGAGTGCAATTAAAATTAATTTATGCTTTTCCTCCATTCCCCCTCCTCAAAATCCCGCCTCGCACAGGGGCCATTATCTTCGGATCGGACCAGGAGGTGCGACAGGTAATGCGGGCGGTGCGCCGGGCAAACGCAACTGGCTCCTTCTCCTGGATCGGCTCCGATGGCTGGAGTGCCCGCAATCTCGTGTCCGACGACTACGAGCCGGAGGTGAGTGAACTATTTCGTCAGACCCGGTGACGGGGCAGTTCCTGTCGTCCGGAAATTATGGGCCTAAATGGGCGTTTGATTAATGGTTAGGATTTTGGCCACGCACACAGGCACGCCCACGCACTGGGGCGTGACCGTGTGATATGACACCCACAAAAGGGAAACATATTTATAAATGATTGCAAACGGAGTATAACACTTTCGCCTGCTTTTCCTATGATGAATTATGCCTTAATGGAAATTAATCGTGCGAGTGTGCCTGTGTGTGTCTGTGTGTGTGAGCAGCTAATTAATTTGCCAAGACCCTTCAAAGCCAGAGATGAGCGCGTGTTTGCCACAGCGCACTCACGGCCCATGCCTGGCCCCAGCCTGCTACATTGAGAGCCCCCATTAAGCATACGCCACGTGCGCCCCGGTGTCATCAACAGGTTGAAGGCACGCTGTCTGTGCAGCCGCAGGCGAATCCTGTGCGCGGGTTCGAGGAGTACTTCCTCAGCCTCACGGTGGAGAATAACCAGCGGAATCCCTGGTTTGTCGGTAAGTTGTTGCTATTTATAAGCCTTTGTCTATTTTGATATCCCTGAAGGGTTTTATAATTTTAGTCAGAAGTTTAAGTGGTTATATAATTTTAAGTTTAAGGTTCAGTATTCAGATTTGTTAACCGAATAAAAATCAATCTTTTCTGATTTAAATTAATTCATCTTTTCCTTACTTATGATTTCTTCTAATTCGTTCCCCTGATCCAATTGTAAACTGCCAGCTTTGGCTATTCGATGTAAGCTTCTTTTCAGGCTCTAAAATTAACCCCCTTTCTCTGGCTTTCAGAATTCTGGGAGGATCACTTCCAGTGCCGATACCCTGGCAGCACCAGCACTCCGTACAATAATTACACCAAACAGTGCACCAAAAAGGAGCGACTTTCGCGACAGAACATGGACTTTGAGGATCAGCTGCAGTTCGTCAGCGATGCGGTCATGGCCTTTGCCTACGCCCTGCGGTGAGTCCATACAAGTTTCTTTGATTATAAAATAAATTATTTATAAATAATACAAAAGTAATAAAAATTTTTGGGAAAATTAAAGCTTAATAATATATAAAAACTAAGCTAAAACTGTTCTGACCTAGTAACTACAAGGCTAATCTGCATACTGAATATCAATTTATTTTAAAATTCATTTTTTTAGCAATTCCATATCATTGTCCTAATATTGAGTTTTTATAAAGAGCATTGGATTTTTATTGTTTCGCTTTATTTTTATTCCCGCAGGGACATGCACCGCGACTTGTGTGGCGGAGGTCCTTCTCTCTGCGAGGCCATGAAGCCGACCAAGGGAGCTGATTTGCTCAAATATTTGCGGAAAGTGGAGTTCGAGGGTGAGTAGAGAGTAAATCCCGTGGAAATTAACGGCATTACTATGGCGCAGAGTGGGAACGCTTCTCGAGTTCTCCTAAAACAGGCTGCCAGGCAAACTTGGCGAGTTCCTTGCCCTCGATTCGTTCGTTCCTTCAGCTGGCAAGTGTTGTGCAAATAGTTTAAGTGGAAATATCCTGGCAGCCTCGTTCCGGGAAAAAAGACACACACATCTGCGTGCAGGAACGAGTGTCCTACAAGGCGCATTGGCCATGCTCTCGAGTGGAAAATTGACTTGCTTGTCGTCGTCATTGAACTCGATTTGAAATTCAATAAATTACACAGAGAGACGGACGGCCGCAGCCACAGGCTTCCTTCCTTCCGGCTGCCTGACGCAGATTGTCAATTTTCTGATAGGGCCAAGCGGCGTCGACTTTGGCAGGCGTGCGAAGCCATAAACCCATTTAACCTCGCCTCCATCAGCTGCAATCCAATTCATACTGATCCATACCCATCTGCAGGCCTCAGCGGTGACGAGTTCCGCTTCGACGGCAACGGCGACGGCCCGGCGCGGTACAACATCATCCACTTCAAGCAGTCCCAGGCCGGCCAGTACCACTGGGTCAAGGTGGGCGAGTACACCGAGGGCGAGCTGCGCCTCAACATGTCGGGTAAGAACCGGACACCTTCTCAGCCTACTATAGTTTCCGACTGATTCCCCTCCCCCTGCCAGAGGTGAAGTTCAAGCGACTGAGTCCTAAGCCGCCCGAGTCCGTCTGCAGCCTGCCCTGCGAACTGGGCCAGGCCAAGAAGTACGTCGAGGGCGAGAGCTGTTGCTGGCACTGCTTCAATTGCACAACCTATCAAGTAAGTGAACGCCAACTCGCAAACTCAGCTGGTCCCGCAATCTATATGCCGACGAGATTGAAATGTTTCGTTGTTCCGAGCTCCGAGCCTCCCCGCTCCTTTCCCGGATAATGGAGACTAGGAGTGAAAAACAATTAACTCGTTCGGCCTGAAAGGGGCTGCAATTGAGTTGCTCTCACTCAGCCTCCACTTACCAAGTGCTCCCCTTTGTGCCGCGTGTCCATTGCAGATCCGACACCCGGATGACGAGACCCACTGCAAGCTGTGCAAGCTGGGGACGCTGCCCGATGCCCACAAGCAGTACTGCCGCCCCATTCCGGAGATATATCTGCGTCCGGAGTCCGCCTGGGCCATAGGAGCGATGGCGTTTAGCGCGACCGGCATCCTGGTAACGCTCTTTGTGATGGGCGTGTTTGTCAGGTGAGCATAGAGCGGGGGAAAATAATGGAATTCATATTTTGATATGGGGGAAAAAAAGGACAAATCTGCAGCAATGCGACCTTAAAGACACCCTGCAATGGTGTTTTTACTTTCAATTAATGTCTTAAAATCTCAAATAACTCAACTTGAACAAACTAAACCCTTGAATATGTGATTTATCTTTGATATTTTTCAACCTTAAGCTTCCAACGCTTGTAACTAGTTTGTACCTTTGAAATCCCGGTTTTTCTCG
Organism: Drosophila tsacasi; assembly: GCA_018904565.1. NCBI lineage: Eukaryota > Metazoa > Arthropoda > Insecta > Diptera > Drosophilidae > Drosophila > Drosophila tsacasi. The sequence continues at coordinate 30,843 of JAEIHY010000533.1, forward strand.
ACTTATCCATTGGCACGATAAAGTTTGTTTGTGTCGTTGATATGGCGCAGCAATTAAAAACTTTTCCCCTGGCCCCAGCTGCTAACTTTGCCACAAAGTGAACGAGCAGATACGTTAAAAATATGTTCTAATTGGTGCAAAAGATTCAAATGGTTACGATACAAGTTTCTAACTTCAGTTATGGTGTTTCCCTCCGTTTCCTTTCCTTTCCCTCTCCTTGCCAGGCACAACGACACGCCCATCGTTCGGGCCTCGGGCCGGGAGCTGAGCTACATCCTGCTGGCGGGCATTTTCATGTGCTACGGCGTCACCTTTGCCCTGGTCCTGAAGCCCACGAACATAGTGTGTGCCATTCAGCGGTAAGTGTGTAAATTGCAGAGGTTTTGCCCGATTTTACACCGTTTTTCGCTGCTTACAGGTTCGGCGTTGGCTTCTGCTTCACGGTCGTCTATGCCGCCCTGTTGACCAAAACGAACCGGATAGCGCGCATCTTCAAAGCGGGCAAACAGTCCGCCAAGCGACCCTCGTTCATCAGTCCCAAGTCCCAGCTGGTAATCTGTACGTGCCTGGTCAGTGTGCAGGTGAGTGCGGTTTTTGGTGGGGCTCCGCCAGATTGCGGATGTGGATGCGATTGCGGGATGCGAATGCGGGATGTAGCGGCCGCTAACAACGCCGTATTAACTCACACTCCCTTGCCACTCCAGATACTCATCAACGGCGTTTGGATGGTAATTGCACCATCACATGCCATGCATCATTATCCCACACGCGAGGATAACCTGCTCGTCTGTGACTCCTACATCGACGCCTCCTACATGATTGCGTTCTCCTATCCGATATTCCTGATTCTAATTTGCACGGTCTACGCGGTGCTCACGCGAAAGATTCCGGAGGCCTTCAACGAATCGAAGCATATTGGTGGGTACACTTTGCTTTGCCACTAATTAAAATGATTACTTTATTGCGAACAAATTGGTGTGTAATAACTGCAGAGCAATACTGTTACAGGAAGTAACTGCTATGAGAGAGTGGCCTCTAGATATTAAATATGAATGAGTTTTCACTCTTCGAAATTCCTGTTAAATATTCAGTCTCATTTACATCATCATATTTCATTCATAACACCTTAATTAATTCACTTATGCGGACATCAATTGAGGGAAAAATATACCTACATTTATTTATGATTTTGCACATTTGAAAGCTTTATAAATTCGTGTCTGAGAGGATGCAGGTGAAATTTAAATTGGAATAATATTTGTATATATACATATATAAAAATACACTCTAGAGCTCTCAGATTTATTAAAACCCTGTTGTTTTTGATCTCTTTGCAGGCTTCACCATGTACACGACCTGTGTGATTTGGTTGGCCTTTGTGCCGCTCTACTTCGGCACCGCCAACCATGTGCCCCTCCGTATTACCAGCATGTCGGTGACCATCAGCTTGTCCGCCAGCGTGACCATCGCCTGCCTCTTTTCACCCAAGGTGAGTCTGCTTAATTGGGCAGTGGGAGGGCACAAAGATGGCTCCGCCAATTGATTGCCAGACGGGCCATCGGTAATTACGTTATGCATTAATTATTGCGTATTTTACTGGCGCCACGTTAAATGATTTTGGGTGCAGCACGCAGCACGCAGCCGGCGCCACTGCCATTGGCCATTTTCCATTTTTATTCCGCTTTATTCGCTCCGGATGCAAAGACGAGTGGTTCATTAAAATGCAATAAGGCGGAAGACGAGGACGGCGGGCAGTCGGGCAGTCGGTCGCGAAGGGGCTTTTGAATGCAGCTGCCGGATTCATAATTTGCGATGTGTTGCCAGCCATATTGTTTTTAACGTTCTCCGGCAACTTGCTCGGGGTGCTTGTGGGTCCTTTGCCATTTCATTATGCTTAATCGGGAGAAAGTTGAAATGTCAACAAGCCAAGTCCCCGGAGCAAGCTGTTCAAAAGCTCCGCTGACCCTGAGACATCGTCCTGCGAGGCTGCTGTTTTTCTGTGTTTTTATGTGTTCATCCCCAGCTCCATGGCGGCCATATTTTTTAATATCCATCGTTATTAGCCATTAAGTCGCAGGCAAACTGCAAGCCAAGCCAAATATCGACAGTTGGCATTTAGCAGTTCCTGGAGCGAAGGAGTGAAGCAGAAGGGAATTTCCGGACGGAATTCAACTGCCAAACTTAGCAGCTTATCCTTGCATCCTGTCATGTTTGCGTTTCCGAAGTTGAGAATGTTTCCGCGGGGGTTTTTCCAGCACTAAAGTGATACATCAATGTAGTTGCATTTATTTAACGATTAGGGGGAAGCATGCAAAATGGGTAAATCAGACCGAAGACCGATTACAAATTGAGCCAACACAATTGTACCTATCATAGTCATAGCTTATGGAAACCTACTTAAATGGTTACATTTTATTGTTCTGTTCTATCTGCATATTCCGGGTGGAATAGTGGTGCAGAGAGGGTGGAGGTTACAAGGCCATAAACACTCGGCACAGGTGCTATTATTAAATGTCAGAGCATAAAATACTCCTTGGGCTCCACTGGCTGGCTAACCGGGCCAACTGTCCGCTATCAGATGTCACCTAATGCACGGTTACAGTAACACACACACAAAACGGGACTACAACACACACTTTACACACACCCACAACTAGGGCCATAAAAATGCAATTTACAATCGCCGACACTGGGGCAAAAGGCGAAATAAAACAGAAGAAAGTGGCAGGGTTTCATGCCGCAAAGCGACTGGGGATCACTGGACTAAAGGCCAACAAACTAAAGCTCGGACGTAAAGGAGTCAGCTGGGCGGGACACGCCCGCTTCCGGCGAAACAAAGGCGCACCGGACTGGTAAGCAATTTCGACTTCCGACTGCTATTCGCCCCTTCCTTGTCCGGCTGCGCCTCAGTTTGTTTTCCCACTTCCCCCGTTTGTTTGTGGCACCTGCAAGGAGGGTGGAAAACAAGAGAACAATAACAAATGGCGACCAAATGGCAGCCAAACAATGTCAAAGCACGGCGGAAATGACCGTACGCCGTACGGCCGTACAGGCTACGTAACCCAAAGCAGCGTAACGCAATTGGGTACGTAACGTAGCGTGCACTGGAAAAAATTAGTAGGAATTTTTTAAAAATCGATTCTGGCTTACTTAAAAAGAGGTATTTTTACAAGTAATTACCAACATTTAAATCGTTGTTATTTCATTTGACTTTTAATTCGAATTTTATTTGAATTTTATTTAAATTTGACTTTAATTTCATTTAAATTTAATTTTTTGTTAACTAGATTGTATTTACATTTAATTTAATATTGGTTTGAATTTAAATTTAATTTAAATATGAATTTTATTTCAATTTCATTTACATTTTATTTGAATTTGATTTGAATTTTATTTAAATTTGATTTGAATTTGATTTAAATTCTATTTGAATTTTATTTGAATTGGATATGAATTTTACTCGAACTTAATTTAAAAATATTTCATATAATTAAAATGTAATTTAAATTTGATTTTTGAAAATGAGATTTCGAATTTGATTTGATTTGAAATAGATTTGGATTTTATTCAAATTTGACTAGAAGTTGTATTTTATTTCATATACATTTAATTTGAATTCTAAACGAATTTTTCCCTGTGCCTGCGTTTGACTCAAGTCGTTGGCCTCTGTTTGTCCCACAATTACTGCTGGAAAGCGAAATGGGAAATGGTTAATGACACTTGGACTGGGATTGGAATTGGTATTGGAATTGGTTCCTTTCAGAGGGGGCGACCGATGCCAGTGGGCGGCGGCAGGTCACGCACTGAACTCTAATAAAAGCCACGAGCAAAAGCCAGAGATTAGAACAAGGAGACTGAGAAATTAGATATCGCTCCCAAACCGCCATTGCGTACACTGGGTGGTATGATTAATGCCTGATAGCACATCAACTCCTGGGTCGATCGGGAAATTAACGTAATTGGAAGCACACTGATTTTCCCACCGAAACGCACGTCCGTGTCTTTGCAGCTGTACATAATACTCATACGCCCCGAGCGCAACGTGCGCCAGAGCATGATGCCGCCGCGCTATGGCAACATGCACCGCACCGCTGGAACAGGTCCCTCCTCGATGATGGCTGCCGCCGTGGTGACCGCTGCCACCTGTGCCCAGGAGGAGAAGATCCAGAAGCATATCACGCCCACAAACACGGGTAAGCAGTTCGTGGGGGGTTTGTTGCCAGGGATACATACACTTGGTCATGAGAGTTCATCATCATTGTTTGTGGCTTAAATCTCTTAAATTGCTACATCATTTGTACGAGTATTTAAGATATTTTTTAAGGATTATTTCCGAATAAAAATCACTATTCCTTTCTGTACAACTCTCACAGAGCACTCTCTCAAGACGAAAAAACTGTGCGAAATGGCCACGCAGACGATTTCCAGCATTATCACGTCGCTGGACATCAACGCATACAACCAGATACCATATGCCGATCAATATGTGCCAAACAATGCCGCAACGGCCACGACCACGCCCACGGATAAGAACAGTGGCAACGGCAATGGCAGCAGCAATGGCAACAGCAATGGATGTGGCGACGAGGTTGCGGAGCAAGTGGTGGCCAACAACAACAAAATCAATCAGAGGCAACATGGCCAGGCGGTGGTGGGCTTCGCCCTTGCACCAACAACGGCTAACAATCACATAAGCGGCCCGGCAGCAGTAAGCGTTGCAACAACAGCGGCGACTGCCGAGGCAACAGCTCCAGCTGCAAATACAACGGGAGCAGCAGAAGCTGCAACGGGGGTCGAAGTCAACGAAACCCCATCCCTGGGAGCCAACACTGGCCATGTCAGTGCGAGTGGAAATGGAGGGCAGCGACCGCCGGTACTGCAAACAAACTTATAGCTAAACGCACAGCAATTGCAGCAGCAGTTGCTGAAGGAGCAGCAGCGACAGCAGGCCGAGTTGCAGCAGCAGAAGCAGCAACAACCTGCCACACAAAGCTCTTCCAGCGATGCAGGCAGCACGGGCAGCGGAAGTGCCACCAAGAAGCGAGCCGCCATTCCCGTTTAAGCTGCTATAGGGGATTCCCCTAAAGAATACGTAAGTAAAAGCCAGCAAGGAAATGTTCCAGGGGTCGGAGAACAATTGCGGTTGTCACAGGTATATGTATGAATATCCCAAGTTGTAGACCCTACAAAAAACCCATCAAATTAGAAGCCATTTGTTAAGAGTTTCCTTTAAGTGTTTCCTCGGCTTAACAGTAAATAATATAATATTATTAAGTAAAATAATTGCTATGGTGGGAATGCTCTTTCCATGGTCCTTGTAAATTGAAAACCCTTGAGCAGTAAGCCGGCACGAGTGAACTGATGAACATTTCTTCGTAATTCTTCCCAAGTACGAGTAAATTCGAGAATAAGAATCTCTGAAACCAGAGATTGATGTATATGTCAAACTTGTCATCCCTTTGAAACCTACCAATAAGCGTTTAACTCTTAAGCTTGTCTAGTTCTCTAAGCGTTGTTTCAAAAGAGTTCCGAACGAAACAAAAAAATGCAAAAAATGTGATATAATTTCAAAAATGTGTTTTCTACAACCAGAGCGACTAGCGAACTATCTGAATAGTGTGAAATTACTTAGCATAAGCCAGGCAAACGCTGTACAGTGAGCACCGCAAGAGGAGCGATTTTGTTGCGAGGGCGCAATTATGTTGCAAAAGGGCTGGAAAGTTGGGAAGCTGGAACGCTGGAAAGCTGGGAAACTGGGTGGCAGCCCCTCTGCAACATAGCGGCAAGTCGAGTCGGAGAATCCAGCTAGTAGGTAGAACAATTACAATTGCATTTATTGTGTTGTTTGAGCCCATCAACATGGTAGATTTAATTGTTGTCCCACTGAGTTGTACATATGTACCCTACGGGGAAACGAAGCGGAAGTCGTAGTTATATAACCTTGATGTGAATACGGATTAATGTTAAATTGTGTCCCGCTTACCACCACTAGTTAAATATTTGTTATAGAGCGCAAGTAATGTCTAGCCAAATCGTGGGTACAAAACTAGCGAAATATATTCGTTTTCCGTGTCTGTGTGTTAAGTGTAAATACTCGTTAAAGGACCCCACGAGGCATCCGAAATATTTCAGATAATTACTCGATGTATAGCTATTAATACTATTGACAAACAATACGCTAAATGTTATTTGGCAGCATATATGTATATTTACGAATAAAGACGAATATCAAGAAATTCCAAAGGAAACGTCTATGGGTGTGGATTTACTATAACCAATCTGGAGGTAAGAACCAAGGCTTCGGCGGGCTGCAGAGTAAGGTTGCCGTACCAAACCCTATTTGGATAAAACTCCATTAATATTTAGAACTCTATATGGAGGAAGACACTATCACTTACCCCACTGTTTTGTCCGAGCCCAGACTCTTAATGAGCAGGTAGTATAAGGAGCGTTCCGAGTCAAGGTCAGGCAGGTACACGCTTTCCTCAACCGATCCAAAGTTTATAGCCAGCACATATTTGGCTTCGTTGGCGTACGTACTGTGAAGGTAAGATTCATTATATATTATATCCAAATATCACACTTCTTGCTCACCGTTGAACCACAAAGAGATTCTCCGCCATCACCCAATATTTTGTGGAACCATTCTGCAGGGTGAGGGATGATTTTCGCAGGGCCACCAGTTCCTTGTAAATCTTCAGGTGAGATTCCACTGCCGCCAACTCCGTTTCCACGTTCACGGTCTTGTAGTCAGATGCCAGTGGCAGCCACGTGGTGGATCCATTGGTAAAGCCCGCATTCGCGCCCGAAGTCCACTGGAACGGAGTCCGCTCCGGATCCCTCGTGTACTGCTCGTAGATCTGCGAGTTTGAGTTGCAGGCCCACGGATCCACGGTGTCCTCCCAGCTGATCTCGCCGTCGGTCATGCCGATCTCCTCGCCCTGGTAGGTGACACTGACGCCCGGCAGCATCATCACCAGCATATTCATGGCATCGATGTGCTCCTTGCCATACCGACTGCCAGCCCTGCGCTTGTCGTGGTTACCTAACTGGAATTTCAGGGGGATTAGTGCCTCAGGTTATCAGTTTTTCAGCTGCTCTAACTCACCACCCAGTTGGGCGTGCGACCCGCCGGCATATTATTCAGCCACAAATCGATCGCCTCCTTGACGTGGCCGGCACTCAGACCCTTCTCCTCCATCACAGTAATGAGGTTGAAGTTGAAGGGCAGGTGGGCTCCCTCCCTGCTCCGATTCCCGTAGAACTGCATGGTGAACCAGGCAGGAGAGTAAGTCTCTATCAGCAGAACACTCGAGTCTCCGCCGTAAATGCGCTGATAGTCATCCAGCACAGTGCGCCACTGATAGACCATGTCGATGGTCTCCGGCTGATTCTCGATGTACTTCACGGTCAGGTGGTTGCGATCCTCTGCGTCCTCGGTAGCACCGCTCAAGACCTCGTCGGGATACTGACCCGTGGCATCCGGCAGGACCTCGAATAGCGGCGGCAGAGCATCGCATCTGAAGCCGGACACTCCCTCCTTCAGCCAGTAGCGCAGCACCCCCTTCATCTGCTCCACCACGGCGGGATTCCGGTAGTTGAGATCCGGCTGCTGCACGGCAAACTGGTGGAGGTAGTACTGCTGCCGCACCTCGTTCCACTCCCAGGCACTGCCCCGGAAG
>JAEIHY010000537.1:0-42236 GCA_018904565.1 Drosophila tsacasi
TGTTGCTGTTGCTGTTGTCCCTGTTGTTGCAATTGCTCTTGTCGCCGTTGCTCCAGTTTCGTTCTTTGCTCCTTTGTGTCTACCCAGCCCTGACAGTCCTGACTTTCCTGCCTTTCCTGCCTGCCCTATTCTGTGCCCCGTATCCCTCTGGCCTGGCCCAGTGTCCTTCCGTTCCTCCTGCTCCTCTCGCTCCCTTTAGCAATTTGATTTCAATTTCGACTTTGTTGTTGTTGATTATGTTCCGCAGCGTCTTCTCCTCGGCTGCCGTTGCCGTTGCTGTTGCTGTTTGAGTGTTTTTTCCTCGGTCATTTGATTAGTGCGAGCAATCGGAGGAAGGATAATGAAAATAAATAGCAAAAAGTGTCGATGATGAGATTGCTTTTGTGGTCCATCTGGGGGCGGGCTGGGTGTGGCGAGTGCATGAGTACTGTGTGTGTGTGAAGCACTATTTTCGAGACAATTAAGAGAACTTGGGATGGAAAAATAAGAGACTTCGTCATGAGCCTGACGAGGCAGCTTCATATTTTGCCATTTGCCAATTCAGCAGAAATAAAAGATTGTTTTGTTTTTTAAAAGGCATAAATAGGAAACCCCAAAAGCATTCATTTTTTCGTATAAGTGCATTAGAAAAACACCATAACTAATTATTATATTATAATTGAAAATAAGATGAAGGGGCGTAGAGACATCAAAACGGTTTATAAAAATAATTTTTTAAGATTTTCAATTTGTATTGTTCCAATTTTTATATATATTATATAGGGAACAATTTGAATTAAAAATCTTAAATAGATTTAAATAAAACTAGTAGGCAAATGCAATTCATAATTAACAACAATTATTTTGGCCAAGTGAAGAGCAGTTCAGACTAATTTAATCCCAAAATTAAAACAAGAACAACAACAAATGATGATTCCCTTTGTTTTCGTTGTTGTTCTTATTAACCATAACATTTTGGGTAAAATTAATCGACTTGCAAATCGATGATGATGAGTTTTTGGAACTCCAGTGAGGCCGAAATGTGGCGAGAAAAATGTGCGACGGGTGGTAGAAGGTAAAAAGGTGCAACAAAAAAATATAACAAATTAAATACGGCTGAGCAAGTTAAATAATTAAATAATGAATATATGTAAGTGCCATTGGGAGTAACTCGTTATTATCAGCAATCATTTTTGTGCTTTCCTCTCGGTTAGATTTATGAATGTTATTATTATTTTTTATACGTCCCTTGAAGGGTATTAAAATTTTAGTCAGGAGTTTGCAATGCAGTGAAGGAGACAGATCAGCAGATCAAAAATATATATGATTTATAGGGTCGGAAATGACTCCTTCACTGAGTTCTGAGCTTCTGATATTATAATACCCTGAAAGGAGTATTAAAATTTAATTATTTATTAATTATTTTCAATGTGTGTTATATTGATAAATTCTCGAAATTTCCTTTGAACTCATTTATTTCTGTGAATATCCCATTTCCTTATTTTACTTCTCATTATGGGCTTCTTTTCCGGCCTTTGTTCTCCGCATTTTGATGGTTTTTATTCTTTTAACTACTAATTTTGCTTACAAATATTTAATTTCTTGCCTGGCTTACTTTCTGGGTTTTTAATTACACTGCACACAACACACAACACACCGCACACCGCACACCCCAGACCGCAGGACAAAGGCGCACACATGCGAGGATGAATACCGGGCCTACCCCGAAAAAAAAAAAGATTTTGAGACGAATTTCGGGCGAGGGAAGAAGTGATGGCGCCACTTGGCCGCCATTGTTGTCGCGCTAAATTGCAGGATCCCTCATACTGCCGGCAAGGACGCACACATGCTCCGCTCCGCCCCGCTCCTTGCTCAAACTTTTTGCTAGCCAAGGCAAGGCGAAGGCAGAGGCAGGCAGCAGGCAGCAGGCGGGACAGAAATGTCCTGGAACTTGGCTTGGCTTTCATGACTCTGTTGCTCAGCCGTCCTCCTGGCACAATGGCAATATGCAAATGTCTGGCGAACCCTTATGGCCTAACCACCACTCCCCCTGTCACCCTCTCCGTCCCTCTCTCTCTCTCTTGCGCACCACGTGACGTATGCGTAACTTTTTAATTTATATTTAAATGTCAGCAAAGCTTCACTCGCCGCAAATAAAATCGTCAAGGCAAGAAGGAAAGGAAATCATTTTGCCAACCTTCGTTGGGAGAGATAAGTTAGTCCCTGGAGTTGCTTTAATTTTTTGGGCATATTCCTGCTTGCCAAGACTTGTGGAGTCCTTTAACAAAGTTTCAACTAGTGGGAGGATATTAAACTGTTTGCTTTAAATAAAATATATGTTTATATAGGTCATAGGAGTAAGCAATAATTAATTATTCAGCTTTTTAGACCAGAATTCTATTATTCAAATTAAATATTAAATATATTAAGTGTAAAGAGTTAATGCATAAATTATTTATCCTCCAAAATGACGACCACATCCTCCTGAGCCTACGGCACGGGAATGATTCAATCAAATATTTCCACACAGCTCGCTTTCAGCGACAGGCATAATTTTTGATTGGCTCTCCCGGCAGGAGCCCCGAGGTGTGCCAGGCATATCGATCAATGCCGAAAACAATCCGCAGCGGATTTCCTGGGAGCGGAAGTGATGGACTAGAAACATCTGGGAGCTGGGAGCTGGGAGCTGGAAGGAGGAGTAGCTATGACGCGATGGCTCTACTATACATTAGAGGCCAAGGCAATTTAAGTGAGGCTTGCAAGGACATGGCCTGCGGGGGGATATGCATTCAACTGGATGGAGGCTCACTCGCGACACAAGGATCCGGGCTGACGTGCATGCTCATACCGCTTACTGGGAGCCCACTTGGGCGGCTGTTGCATATTTCATGGCGCCTCAAATGCCGCACTTAAGCTGACAACATCTCGAGGCAGGAGCCGGGGAACGAGACCGAAGGAGATGTGTGTGCGATACTGTTGGGAGACTGGAGGAGATTGGAGGAGACTGGCGGAGATTGGCGGCGACTGGTAGCAGGCTGGTGGAGATTGCAGGAAACTGCTTGAAGACCAGGCCAGGAGGCCACTTAAAGCGGCTGCGTGCCGTGCAAATGCTCAAATTGGCTTAAGCACTAAGGAATGCGTCGCCGCTCTCCTTGTAATCCCCGTCGCTTCGAGGAAACACTTTGGGCCAACACGGAGGAGGAGCCACTGCGTCGCTTATTGAATTACGAGTGGTGAGTAGTAAGAACAAGTATTCCCAGCGAGCTCTCAATTAGGCAAAGGCACCTGGCTGCCAGGCTCATCCCTTAAAAGGTGCTAAGAGCTGCTCTAGGAACCGAGAAATGTTAATAAAGAGTCTATATCACAGCATATACTAAGAAAGGAGAGCATTATTTAAAGGGTTAATTAGTTGATTTATAACATTTAAGTTAACTAAACAAGAATTTAGTTTTTGGATTTTTTTAGAAAGGCTTTAAGCAAAAAGCGCAGCCTGGAAAGGCTGCAAGGCTTAGGGACATGATGCAACTGAATTGAAGACCAGACAATAATAGTAAAAAAGCCAAAAAATCATACAAATAATCAAGTAATTATTTTAAATGTAATATATGTTAGCAGTTATTAGTTAGTTATTAATTTACTGTTTTTTGTTTTAATCTAAAACTAGACACTGCCAAGCAGGCAAATTAATAAGCTCATTTTTCGGGAAAAGTTCTATCTGGAAAGACCAACTTTAATTAATAAAAATAATTACAAATCTTAAGCTTGAAACTCTTTCAAAATGCGACTCACAATCCCCATTAAAAAGTCCACTAATGGCAGCCAAATGAAAAGGGGGGACAATTCCCAATAAGTGTGCTCAAAAAACCAATCGAGCTGCCGAAATTGGAATCGAAGGATTAGTGCCTGCTGAAATAGCAAGCAATCAAGGACGAAGGACTTCGGGAGTTGTATTATCGGTATCGGGGATTGGTAACCGGGTCTCCGTGGAGGGACCACTCCTGCCTCCTGCCCTGGCTGTTTAATCAAAGGGAAACTCGATGAACCATTTAAGATTGAAATGCCGGCTTAAGTGGCCAGGATGTCCCGCGTCCTCGTCGTCCTGGGGCAATCGATTAGGCCAACCGTCGCATCGATTGTGGAGTGGCACAATCGGGCTTAAAGGCGAAAGCCAAAGTTCATTACGAAATCATTCCATCAAGAAATTTGCTTCGGTCTCAACAACAAATTGGCCCCAGACAGCTAGCTAACCCGAAAACTTAAAAAACAGCGCCAACGATAAAGGCCAACAACAGCGGCCAGGGGAGAGAACAAGGCCAATAAATGGAAGGCACAAACGAAACGAAAACGAAAACAAAAACGAAAAGGAAAACTTTTAAGTACGCTATTAATGTTTAATTCGAGTTATTTAAGTTGGGCACTTAATTTAGCCGAAGCCCAGATGCGACTGGAATGCCAGCCGCTATAGTTTGCTCCGCGGGCCACACCCTGACCCCTGACCCCTAGCTCCCGGCTCCCGGCTCCTAGCACTCATCCCCTTGCCGATCCCCATTCCGATCTCATTCCTCAGCCCGGTGCGTGACCTTTTCCCATTAAATGTTAATCATAAAAGCTCCAACAGCAACAATGAATGAATGAAAATTGAACTGAACACGCCCACACTCTTACGGCCGGAGGAGAGGAACAGCCTCCGGCTGGCCAATGAAGTTGTCTTATAATCCGGTAATTAATTTCTGCGGTCTCCGGGCGGGCACCAGAAGGGGGCGGGACGGGGGCAGAGACGAGGCAAGTCCGCTCTAATGAAAGCCAATGAAAGCGCCCAAGTGACAGGATAACAAATTAATAAACTTTCGGCTGCGGCAACAGCTCGTGAAATTCGAGCAGACAGCCCGCTCCGGCCCGGCCATTGATCACCGAAGCCAACTGGCCGCCACATGGCCACATGGCCCCTGGCATAGAGATGGTACACTTGGAGAAAAATCCCAGTCTCAGCAAGAGCTAAGCTGTCGAAGGGAGGAATAATACTGCAGCTTTTGAAAGGCATTCATTTGCTAGGATATTTGGGTAATATTTTATTTATACTCATAAAACCATCACATTTATTCCTTTCATCTTTGTAGTTATTTATTTATGTTAATTTATGCTTAGACATTTTATAAAAAGGTTTCAATTATTTGCAGTTATTATGTATTATTAATTATTACAATTATTTGATCAATTAGCTGTTAATGTAATTTCTCTGTATTTAAAATCAATATAAATTCAAAACCTATATATGTACAAATTCTATTCCTTTAAGATTTGTGTTTATTTAATTATGTTAATTTAAGTTTAGATATTTTATGAAAAGAATAACATTATTTTTAGTTATTAAAAAATGTATTTATTTATTTTTTTCAATTATTTGATGAATTAGTTTCTTATTTAATTTCTCTGTATTTAAAATCAATTTAAATTCAAAAGCAAAATTCAAATTCTATTCCTTTAAGTTTTGTTTTATTTAATTATGTTCATTTATGTTTAGATATTTTTTAAATAAGTCCCAAATAATTCTTAGCTATTTATTATTAGAATTCTTTTATCAAGTAATTTTTAAAGCAATTTATATGCGTTTAAAAGACTTTTTAGAATTGCATCCTACGCTTTATTTGCTGATTAATTACTTGGATTTAGAGATCCTTTGCTTCATTTATTTTATTAAATTTTTATGTTTAATGTATGTATTATTTTTCAATTCTTTATTTAAATTATTTTACTTTATGGTTTTGTTGTTTACTTTGAGTTTTAAGTATTTTAAACAGACTGAAATAAGGTGAATTGAATTGAGTCTCCAGAGCAATCGAAATATTGTTAATAATACCAGTTACTTTCTGTTTTAATATAAGTGGAGTTTATAGCTTCTGCACCAAATAATTCCCGTACGTATTAGGGATAAAATATTATTAATTATTAGGGATAAAACCGTGACGCTTTAGTTATTATTTTGCCTGTGGCTTCCCCGCTTTCCTGAACTTAACTCAACTCCATTTCTCTGGGTGTCCTTAAGTCTTCGGAGAGCAGCTCAGCTGCTTCTCACGGCCACTGACTGGCGGCATCGTAAAAAATGTCCTTGAAAGCGAGGACCGTCCCGTCCCGGGAATCACCAGATTATGGACATAATCGAAGGCCACGGTAACAATATGAGATGGTTTCGATGGCCGCCGCAGCCGCCGCCACCGCAAGTCAAAGGACTTCGGCTACTGTTGCCATTGCGGTGCAAGAAGACGCGAGTCCTGCGGTCTAATTAGACCGGATATTAGCTTGTTGACGCGCTTGTTGCACTGCTCGGTACACATTTGCATAAGGACATGCGCCCGGGAATGTCTCATTAGAGGCAAAACCAACAGTGCAGCATCGGCGAAGGGGCAGGGCTGTTAGCTTTTAGCGCTGTTTTTTCCAGGTGAATTCATCCGCCAGTTGCTGACATATTCAATTTGAGAGGCGCCTCGCATGTCCTCGTAATTTGTGCAGTTTGGTAAACAAATTCCGCTTTTCCATAGAATTCACACACAATAGCGGAGGCAGCGGGATGCAGCCTCCTTTGACAGTCCCCAAAAGGGATCAGAATGGAAATCGGGCGAAAAAAAGAGCCACACTCGTATACTAGAGTATATGCATCCTGATGCGGATCTTTTGCAGGCAATTAAATAAATACCGACGCGTGACGCTTTCGCATTCACATTGACGTTCGCTTAATTGGCGAATGGCGAGTGCAATGTTTTGTGACAGCTTGGGGATTACCGGAACCGGAAACCAAACAAAAAACGCTGCTATTGAATGTGCCTCAAAAGGCAGAATGAAAGGCTCATAAAGAAGTCGATCTCTGGACAAAACAGAACGAACAACGAGCATGGCTTGTGACATATCGCTAAACCCATAAGGACTTGTTTGGTTCGTTTGAATATTTGCAATTCGAAATAAAATAAAATATGACCGGAAATAAGACTGTAAATCTGTCAACTAAAATCTGACTATGATGGCTTTGAAATACCACAGAAATTGGTCTTTGAATTCTTTTCCAGGATTGTTTCTGTTGTGCTTGTTTTTCACAATATTTTTGTGACATTTTCAGTGCGGTTGCTGCTCAACTTTACCGGTAATCTGCAGGAGACTCATGCATCCTGACAGTGAGTAGAGTTCAGGGAGGAAGAAAGGGGCGGTGCTTTGGTACCAATATGCAAATCGGGGGACTTAGTGATTCGTGAAACGTTTGCGGCACAACCCACCTCCGGTCGCTTTCTGGTGTCCTGCCGTTTATCTGGTAAAGACAACTGCAGAAGTTGACAGTCGCCACCTGCAGCCAGGAGGACGGAGGCAATGGACTGTCCCTCCGGGTTAGCCTCGCTGAGTGGGCAAACAAAGGACAAACAACAAGTGGGAGCTGGAATAAAAAACAGCAACAGAAACAGAAACTGAGGCGGAAGCGGAAACGGAAATCGTCCGAGCAACAAATGATGATGAAAGGCAACGAGTGCAAGGCAGCAACAGCAACAGCAGCAGCCGCAGCAACACCAACAGCAGCAGCTGCACATGACATTAGGGATCTAGAAGAGGGAGTAGTAGGAGGCTACTATGCAGTCCCTAGTCCTGGACACAGTCAGGGGGCGGTCATCAAAGAAACAATATTTGTTGCGCTTTGCTCTTTGCCGGACTTTGAACGCGCGTGTCCTTTCCTTTGCCTTTTTTTTCTTATTGAAATGTCAATCGCTGCTCCTGATCAGGCTTCACCCCCTAGTCGTGGTCCTGGTCCTGGTCGTGGTCCTGGTCCCACCCCTGGGTTCGCTTTCACGCAGCTGGCTACCATGTCGCACGCATCCCAGCCCCCGTTTTTTTTCGCCTTTTGCGTGGCCTAATCGATAGCAATCAATAAATTCTGTGCGCGACACCGAAAACTGTTGCACACTCTGGACGGAAACCTGAGCCTGGGCCGCCTTTCACCTGGCTACAAATAAAGCTAAGAGCAAGGATCTTCAGCGGGGAGGTTCGCCCCTGAAGCTACTATATATGTGTAGCTCTAGGGCTAAAGCCTAGACTTACTTATTAATAATTAGGGATTTATATTATGTATTTATTATGTATATGTTTAGCGTTTGCTATATTTTAAGGGTTATATCTTTCACGATATATAATGTATATTTTATATTTATATTTTTTGTTATTATTATTGTTATTGTTCACTCGCAGCAGCAGGTTAAATTTTGATGAGAAGCAAAGCCAAAATAGCTGCCCTATCGGAGTCCTGAACAGTGTCTGTGGGGCACCGTCCGAAAATCATATCTACGGGTATTTATTATTATGTCGCACCCCGTCGGCGGTCGGCGGTCGGTGGTTGGTGGTCGGTAAACTAAACCCCCGCCCAATGGGACAGACCGCCCACAGCTGTCTGCCGGAGCTAACACTTTTCCAACTGAATATTATAATGCCCTTTCAGTGGGTGTTTTATAATATTAGAATTATTGTAACGGTATAGTAAATAATATTTATTTATAAAAAGTAATAAATATAACATAATAATAATAATTACAAAAAACAATTAATTTGCCCCCAAAACGAAATAAATTCTCTTGAAACCATTTTTTGATTCTCTGATGTAATTAGTAGATAAAAAAATATAGCCTTATCATGCTTATTTTCGTTTATTCTATTTGTTCTCTAAAATCTAACAAAGTTATTATTTTTCATAATTTTTTGCCAATAAGAAAGCTTCATAATTTATTTACCTAAAATCCAATTCTCAAAAAAATAAGAACACCAATTAATAAAAGCCAGAAGGCAATGTCACAGTACCCTAATTAATGCTTTAATAATTAAATCGCAGTAGAAAAACTTTACTTTTGTGAATATAAAAATTCAATTGAATAAATTAAAAAGAATTTGGTCCGGAAAATATAAAATTAATAATTAAAAGTTATAAACAAATGGTATAACAAAAAATTGTGACTTTTTATTTAAGGGGGCAAAGCGTGTAAAAATAAAGCGTAAATCGAAAGAGAGAAAACTCAACGACAAAATTTCAATGGCGATTTATTACCGTTACCAACGTCAACCATATCTGTGTGTGTGTGTTTGTTCCCTTTGTGTTGGTGTGTGTGTGTGTGTGTTGGCTTTTGTGAGGCGTCGTCACAGAAAAAAATCGATGATGCGGCGACCAAAATAAAGGCCGAAAAAACACACAAACAGAAAACAGAAGGAAGGCCCAACAAGTATCTCATGGATACTTTGCTTTATTTGGATTTTTCTTTGTTGTCTTTCGGCTCTGATCCTGTTCTGCAGATCCTGTCCAGAGACGCGTGACTACTAATTAAGCCACAACTCCCACACAAGTTGCCCCACCAACTTCCACTAATTAAGCGATAATTTCGCCAAGCGGATAAGCAGCCTGCCCTGACGTCACTCAAAGGAGTAGCTCAGTGGGCCAGATGGCAAGTGCAAAAGTGAAAAGTGAAAAACAGAGAAAAGCAGAGAGAACCAGAGGGAAGAAGGGGAAAAGGAAAAAAAAGAAAAGTGAGAGCAAAAGCGAAAGCGGCCATTGCTGCTGACATTGACAGTGCGCCAGAATCGCAGATTCAAGGCAGACTCGCACGGCCTTGCCCGTGGGCGTGGAACGTGGGGCGTGGGGCATGGGACGTGTGTTGCACACACGCATATCCTTTCCAACACACACACACACACATATATGTATATATATAGTACAGTGCCCGTCCCACGGTTGATGCCTGCATGTAATTATTGGCTCAAATCGCGCAAAAATATGCAGCGATTTGTGTGCCGGCATGCGTGGCATGCGGCTAATTCCGCGGGACAGCAGGCAAACTGTGTGATTTAATTATGATTTCCACCTAGCACCAACTTCAGCTCCAGTTTCCACTCCACACGCGAAGCTCAAACATTTAATTCTAAGGTTTTTATCCAATGAGAAGCTTCTCTTACTTCCCTTAGAGCTTAATCTACTTTCAGTTCAATTCTTCGCCTGTTAAGCGTATTCATGCCCAAAGGCATTACGTATACGCTTTACGTATACGTTATGTCCTTGCCCCTTGTGTCTCAAAGACTGCGAAGCAACTGGTCGAAAGGATACTTTAAACATGGAGAACCAGCAGATGACGGCCATTGTCTCCTGCGGCTCGTCCTCTCTTTTGGTTCCTTTCAAAGCGAGCGGCGGCGGCGTCGGCGGCGGCTTTTTGTCGCCTTTGCCGGTGTTCTTAAGTAAGCTCACCCCCTGCAGGAGGCCAGCCCTTGTGGCATTCTGGCATGCGTGCCGCACCGCTTGTGAATCCTGTCACGTTTCTGGGTTTTACTTCAAATACCATTTTGGCCAATTGCTTCTTCCGCCGCCCGCACGTCGTCCTCCACGATGGGAATTGTGTGCGGTTGCTCCTAGTGGAACTAGTAGTGTTCCCACCCACCACCAGTGGTTAGCTTAGTTTTTTCACTAGCAAAAATAAAAATGGGAAAGAAGACATAATGAACTGTATAAATTCTCTTGATCAACTCGTTTAGGTACCATTAGTTGCATAGTTGGCAAGCTATTAGTCAGCCAGGTCAGGTGGGCACAAGGTCTGAGTTGAATAAAAGTGAGAATGGGAGTAGTGGGTATGCCCTAGTCCAGCATCCTTTAACTGCCGATCGCTTTACATGCATGTCCATGTCCTGCTGCCGTGCGTTTAATTGTAGATGCCGGCAGTCAAGGACTCGCTCTGGCTCAGGCTCTGGCTCTGAGGCTGCTTCCTGCCAGCTCTCACATTCACCTCCACTGAATGCCAATGCCAGGCTGAATTAGCGGCCGTAAATCACTGGGCCGGGAGTCGCAGGGAGCACAGAGAAGAAGCCAGGAATCGCTGTTGATTAGAAATCACATTCGCAGTAGCTGTTGGTGTTGCTGTTGCTGTTTCTGTTGCTGTCGCCGTTTGGTCAATCGAATCGGATTCGATTGTGTGAACAGTTGATTGCCAACAGATGTCGATTTCCAACGGATACCCAGCTCCTTGAAGAGCAGAGCCACTCGCTTTGCATGGAGGCACAGAGGGAGAGAGGCTGAGGCAGGGGCAGTGGCAGTGGCAAGGACCAAGGCTGTGGCGAGGCACGAAACTGACAGCTTAAGTGCGCCATACCTGCCAGTGCCGAAAAAAGCAGAAATCTCGGGCTAAGGCAACTTTATAATTTGCACAACAACCCACAAGCACAGGCACAAGCACAAGCCCACACACAGCTACAGATACAAGAGATACCCGACTACAGATACAGATACAAAGTGCGAGGCAGCCGAAGGGAGCTGGAAGCAAACTTTGGCAAAATATGAGATTTGCATAACTAAGCAGGCAGACCGAAGGATGTGGAACGCAAAAGGGTTGCCCGGCGCGGGGATGCTGCTGACTTGGCAACGGCAGCGGAAGTCGACTGCCGCCGCCATTCACGACTTGATACAAATTTTTATCAGTGATTCATGGGATCCAGCTCGAATATTTACTGCCTGTCGCAGATGGAATAAAGACGGACGGACGGAAGGGAGTCACATCACCTTTAGGTTTGGACAAGAAAAATGTATCTTTAAGATTCACTCGCAGGCAATGGAGTATGTAAAACAGCTGAGGGATAAGTTTACAGATAGTTTAAAGGTTGATTTACCCTTGAGTAAGTTGTATTTATTCTTTAGCCCAGAGTTCTCTCGGCTAGTTTATATCCTAATTAATGTATTCGTATTGGAATACAGTGCTAGGAACCTAAAGCTACTATTATAATTTATTATATGTATATGGCAGACTCGCTTTTTTGGTTGCTGGTTTTGGTTGCTGCTATTCACTAATTTCAAACAAGATTGTCTTCAATTCTTGGGAATATATCAACAAGTGTCAAACAGCATACTTGTGCAGGAAACCTAATTCCTAAGTTATCTTTCCTAGAACAAGTCTTTCTGAGCTTCCTTCATTAAGCTCTCCGACTCTATAGATATTTTTCCCATGGATTTAATGTCATTTTGCTAGCTTTTTCCGGTGAAAAGCGCATAGTGTGAGTGCGATGTATTCATCAAAATATGCAAAGCAGCTAATAAGTAACAATTTCCATTAACAATTTGGCAGGGAAGCGAGGACGCGGGAACTCATCTGGCAGCCAGCTCACGTGCCGCGTGTCCCAAAAAACCTGAATGGGATGGTTCTCATTGTCAATTCAGAATACATGAAGGAGAAAAGGAAGTCCCAGTCCCAGTCCCAATCCCAAGCCCAATCCCTATCCAAAACCCAATCCTAATCCCAGCTCATGCGTATCGAATCGAAGCCAGTTAATGATATTGTTAATGCCCCCGTCCGGAGGGGAGAAATATGTGTTCTGGCCACACCGTGCCTGCCGGGGAGATGTTAATTATCCTGTCAAATCTCTCGGGAAAGCCAGGACAGAGAGCTGTCGCTGACCCATCCGGCTTGTTTGTGTTTTGAAAAATTGATGTGCATAAAGCCAACAATGGCGCGGCAACCCGTTCTGCCGTTCTCGGGTCCGAAGGAGCACCTGCTCCTGCGGCTGTTGCCACTCCAATTAGGCATTTAATTATCACAAAATCAAACAGAGCGCCCCGCAAAGTGTCAATTGCAGTGCTGAATGCTGGCCATCGAGGGGGCAGCGATCGATGATTGAGTGCGAGGCGATGACGAGGTTCCGAGGTTCCGAGGATTCTAGGTTCCGAGGCAGTCCGGAAATGAATGTCAGGGAAGGAGGAGGAGGAGGAGCCCAACCGGAAGGCCAGGCAGTGCACAAGTTCACCAGAGTGAGTCGAAACTTTCCAGAAGTTGCACTTGAACAGAAGGATTCCCACCCTCCGCTAATTGACGCAACAACAAGTGTCGCAAACAAATAGCGAATAATGAAAACTAAAGAAATTAATTGATGCCGGATGGCAACTGATTAAAAAAGCCACTAACAGCCTTGAAACTGCAATTTCCGTTGGCGTATAATTGGAAATAATAAGAAAATGCAGTTAATCGAGATGAAAAGCGAAGGGAAAGCGAGCTGAGGAAACTTTTCCATGGCTTATAATTCATAGATTAAGAATTCATAGAAAGTGGCTCAGGAAGTACTATTTGTTTTTAAACCAAAAATAAAACTTAAGGCTAGTTTTAATGGAGGATTAAAATGAAGAGTTATTAACTTAATAGTATTAAGGGAATATTAAAACACTTTCCAAGGCTACTTATGGCTTTTCCCTAATGGCCTTTAAAAGCCCCCCAACTATGGTAGAAAATATTTATATTTAAACACTTTTTTCGGACCCAAACTGGACAGACTCTTGGAGTGAGAGGAAAGCCGCCACTTTTCCAGCCCGAATTAAATCTATGTTGAGCCGGCCATAAATTACGCGGCGATAAGGGCAGATCTCATTACAGATGGAGGCAACTGCACACAATCGGGCATTAAATAAGGGCCCTACAGCAGATAAGATCCCGCCCTATCGGGCCGCGCACTATATGGGTGTATATAGGAGCTTAAAGTGCGAGTATGTGCAGCACTTGAGGTGATAAGAAAGGGGGGAAAGTCGGGGAAATGCGTGGAAATGCGCGGAAAATGGGGCCAACGGGGAAGGGGGGACCGCTAATTGGGACATAATTAGCTACAAAGTGAAAAGCGTTGCTGCCAAAGGTAACCGACTGATCCCAGATATATCTTACAAAGTGTCTCTCACCCCGAGTGTGTGTGTGTGTGTGCGGGGTTTTCCGGAGAAAACTCAAGTCGAGTCGAGTGCCTAAGCCGGGAAAAGTCGCTGCCACAAAGCCGCCGCTTGAATTTTCGACGATTCCAATGTCGAAGTGGATGCGGATGCCAATGCCGATGATGCCTGGCTGCGTTAATTGTTGGGCGCATAATTAACTGGGCTTACAGCCGGGTGGGGGATTGGGGAGACTGCGAATTGGGACTGGCTGGGCTGGGCCTCTGACGGCCGGGTTAGTCAAATATTTGCCCGGCCCACAAGTATCTATATTTATAAAGCATCCCTAATGGCAGGCGGCACAACGTGTTAACAATGTGTGCGTGGCAGGAGAAGGAGGAGGAGCGGGTTTTGGCCCAGGTAGTAGTAGGTGGGGATTAGCAGAGGCTTATGGCCAGAAAAAAAGCAAGTTGTGACTTCCCGAAACATCGTTTTAACTGCAATACATGTGGGTATAATTAAATGTTAATGTTAACTCGACATTTAGCATCTTAGCTTGTATATATTTGTGCATTGACAGCAGCTTGGTTTATATATGTATATATATTGTATATATGTCTTAGATATAGGTTTATGTATATTATTCCTTAGGGTTAATGGTTTTTGCATAAGTATTGCGACGGATTGTGTATATTTTAAATATTGATTAATATATATGTGTATAATATTTTTATATCGAATAATACATTTAAGATTTAAGTTCTTATTGGTGAGGGATTACTTGGATTACTTAGGATCTTGATCTGTGTTTGGTATATATGTATTAGGGATATATTTATGTATATATATTTTATAATGATCTGCTGATCATTTATGGGGTTCACAGTTAAGAGTAACAATTTATGCAGCCCTTCTGGCTTCTGTTTTTAATGAGTTTAATGAGAAACTGTTTACCGTGGCATTGGTTATTCGATATTTGCGGGATCGGTTATATATATGTAGTATAATGGTTAGCTATAGTGTGAGTCTAATATATAACAATGCTAAGTGTGTGGCATATCGCTTTGGCATCGGCACAAGCATTGCGGGTGTGGCGCTAATATTCATATAGTTTATATGTATTTTTAAGCATATTATACGAATAAATGGGGAGAATATTGGGTGCCGTGGGAGGATGAGGAGGGGGGGCGCGTTGTTCCTTGGAATCTTAGAACCTCTTAAAGAAAACGAGGTACCCCCCGCTCTGGCTAAAATAAAAAACATATTCGGATGGGTTAGTCCCACATACGCATGCTGGCGGTTATTATATTAAAATACTATGCATATATGTTGTGATTAGGATTGGCTTGCTGCCTCGAATCGGCCAGGTGGGGCACCTACCGTCCAGACTAGGCCCCAATCGCCGCCATCTTGGCCCGCTCTCTCACCACCGCCGGCGCCGCCCCTGCCTGCTCCCTCTCCCTGGCCTCCTCCGGTTCGCTTGCTAACGGCCATTGGCATGGTCTCTGCGAGCAGGAAGCAGGAAGCAGTATAGGAGGTAGGCTGCCCAGCGGAGGAAGAGTGGGGACTGGTGGTCGCCGTGGCCGCCGTCTGGGAAAGGTTGCCTCACTCTCGGCATGCGTCTGACTCACCTGTCGCCGTGCGAATCCCTGTCCCGGTCGCGCTCCATCCCTCCACCGCCGCCGCCAATAGCTGGAGCCGCTCCCGGTCCCGAGCCCGTAGCCGTGGCCGAGCCGGAGCCGGAGCCAGTGCCAGTGCCAGAGCCAGAGCCTGTTCCCGATCCAGAGACCGGTCCCGGTGCAGACTCAATAGCCGAGCCGCCGGCCGTGCCCACGCCACTGCCGGTGCTGTGGCTGGTGCTGACGCTGCCCCCGCCCTCTGGCTCCGGCTCCGGATCGGCCACTGGCTCTGTCTCTACCTGGACCTCCACCATCACCATCTCCTGCTCCAAATTGTGCTCCTCGCGGGCCTCCTGCTGCCCCGGCTGCTGCTCCTCCTGATGCTGCTCCTCCTGATGCTCCTCCTGATGCTCCTCCTGATGCTCCTCCTCCTGCTGCTGCTCCGGTTCCTTGGGCTTGTCCGACATCCTTGCTCTTGCTGCTGTCGCTGCTGCTGCTGCTGTCTTCAGATGCCGCTGATGGACGGGTCCTGGACAGAGCAGAGGCCCAAGTGTTGTAATTGTTTTTTAATAAAGCCCCGCTGCAGCGGACACCCAAGCAGAAGGGACACCCAGGAGACGGGGCAAAGGATACAAAAGACACAAAAAGGAGGCCAACAGAAAAGCAAAACAAAGCCAGGCGAAACAAAGAAAATTAATGTAAATTAATTGCCGTGGCCAAGGGAAAGCCGCTTACTCCTTCGTCCTACCGACCGACCTATTTCCTTCCTCCAGTCTGTGTTTATTTTTTTTTGTACTTTTGCCTGGGGTCTCGCACCAAATTAGCCGCAATATTTAAAGAAAAACAGAAGACAAAAAACAGAAGCTTGCCTGAAACTCGGAGTCCGCCCGTGAAAATGCTCAATTATTTTGCATAATAAATGCCACAGAAGTGTGCGTTCTGTGAATATTAGTACTTGAGGGGTTAAGCTATCAATCCAGGCTATCTACATATATAGTAATATTTAGGCTTGCGTTTGGGTACCACCTACTAGTACTCCGCTGAAGGACCTCAACGCTTGAGGTCCACTAACAAGCCAAGTTGCCCGGATAATGCCATTGGCAAACACTCAGGCAGCGGGCTAAAAGGGCAACGGACAAGTGGCTTAATGCGTCAACATCCCGTCGATTATAATCGCCGGATTAGCGACGACCAAGCCAGACCAGACCAGGCGATGCGATGCGATGCGGTTGAGTGATTAAAAAATAATACGAATTTAATGGTTCGGCTAGGCGCAAATCGCCAATCATTCACACGGGCTAAGAGCTGATTGCCCGAACCGGGGAAAGCGATTAGATTGGCGCGAAAAGCGGTTAGTCATGGTAGCAAATGAACTGCCATGTAATTGGGCTGGAGGACTATCACCAGTCTGGCCGATAAGTAGTGCCAGCAGGTGAGCAGCGCCCTGACCACAGACACATCAGCCAGGTGAGGCACACAACTACGGCTACGCTTAACATAAATGAGAATTTTCACAGCATTTGCATATGAATGATTCACAGGACCATGCATAACAAAGGACGGAGACGGAGTAGGACAACGGCAACGGGTTGAGCTGTGTCCTGCCAGGAGGACAACACATATAAATAAAGTATGAGGCGCGAAGCCAGTGCCTTGCCTGAAAATACTACTAGTAGCTAGTAGCGAGGAAGAGGAGGCTCCTCCACCTTCGCTCATCAAATATGAAGGGGCAACGAAAATTAACCCGGGAAAAAAATAACAACTGCAAGAAAAGCAAGGCAAGGCAAGAAGGAAGCCCCCAGGAAACCGAATTTGAAGAGAAACCGAACTGAAAATGAAAGTGAAAACGAGAACGAGAACGAAAACGAAAATGAAATGAAAGTGAAATTGAAATGAAATTTTCTGCTTAGGTCTGCACAAAACTCGGATTCACCGAGGCCAGCACAATGACAGCAATGGCTTTATAATAGCCTCGACAGGGATCCTTAGGATACCCGAGATCTGTACCTGTGCCTCATGGATAAAGGAGGAAGCAACCCTTGAACCCTTGAACCCTGCACCCCGGAAACAAACTTTTCATAACACGCACGCACTTTCAAAAAAACGAACAAAAAATTTGCCACATAAGGGGGGAGTAGAGACAGAGAGAGTGAGAGTGAGAGAGAATTCAAGAATTCAAACCTTTTTTCGCTTTTCTTTTCTCGGTTTTCTTGGCACACTTGTCGCTGCTTCTTGCTCTCTCTATTGTTAGGTTTTGATTTTTTCAAATTTTTGTCTTTTTTTTTCGAAAATATATTTAAACTTGATTTTGAATTTTGAGCTTTTTTGAATTCACTGCTCGGATTATGGGGCCAATTGTGATGATGATTCTGATAGTGATACTGCTACGGATACTGATTCCTATGCTGGCAAAGATACTGATACAGATACAGATACTGATACAGATACAGATACTGGTACTGGTAGTGCTACTGATACTGATACTGATATTGACACTGATACTGATACTGATACTCTGATACTGAAACTGAAACTGATACTGAATCTGATTCTGATGCTGATACTGATACTGATTCTGATTCCACACTGGCAACACTGTGCGGTGCTGGGGTCACGGTAACGTAACCGACAATGACTGAACAGGAACTGAGGCTCCTAGCCAGCGGAGGCCTTATTTAAAGTCGTCCAGCGCACTGTTGCTTCCCTGTTAGGAGCGCTGTTACGGAGTCAGCCGCTGTTAGCTGCAGAGCAGGCGACCTGTTAGCGCCACTCCGAAAGCTTTTCCTCGGAGTCACATACGGAAGGAGGTGCAGGTAGCAAACACACTTCTCCGAAAATGTAGGCCATATCACACACACAGGTCCTTGCCAGGTGGGTGGCATTCCCCATTCCCCATTCCCCATTCCCCTTTTCCCCTTTCGGCAGGAACAAACTAGAAGTTTGTCACTGCGCTTGCCATTTTGCATTTAGCCAGCGGAAGTTATTATTGTTAAGCCAATTTATAGATAACTTGTTAAGAAAAATACATTCCCAAGGGGTATTTTTTTATTACATAAATATATGCCTTTGAGCTGACAAAAAAATATACAAATTCGGTTGGTTTTAAAAAGAACTACATCGTTTTTAAGTTTGTTTCTAACATTTCTATGAAGTATGATTTAAAATCAAATTATTTCGTTACAAATTCTTAGAAACTGATGACAAAATAATTCAGATGAAGCCTCCTTAATTCTCAGGAACTGATTCCTACTATTTTCTCAGCAAGAAGCTATGATTTCTGAAAATACAAAGCAAAGTTTATTTGTCCTGCATTAGAGTCCTTAATGTCAAGAAATAGCTAGAAATATTGACATTAAATTTACTTTCTTGTTCAATTATGGACATACAATGTTAGAAATGTATGAAATTATTGAATTCTGGTCACCAAAAGCATTTTAAAATGTTATCTAAGCTTCAAGTTAAGTACAATGAGTAGTTTTGAACTTAAGTTACCAAGTACTGTTGGTGCTAAGTAACAAACTACTTACATAATTAATAACTTCAATAACTAAAAACTCAAATAAATAACAACTTCAATAAATAACAACTTAAATAGTTAATAACATATAAAATTCATATGTACATAGATCTAAAGAAATCAACATGTTAAATGCCTCGTAACCACACTTATTCTCGCTTGAAAGATACTTCATCCTTCATCCTTTAGTCCGGCCAAAGTTGTGCCCAATTTGGAGCTGCAAGTAGAGTTGCCTGCCCAGCTGCCACCTGTAATCTCGAATTCCCAATCTCCAAACTGCCATCCACATCCGCGACATACGCAACAGGTTTCGTCCTGAATTTCCGCAACGACGAGGACGAGCAGTGAGGTAGCCGTGAGGGAGCCTGCAACCGCAACAGCTGGTTCCTGGTCTTGGTTTTGGGACAAGGACACAAACAGGCTGGCAAACAGTTGCATGCGACACAGACAAATAATTACGCAGCCCACGGCCTTGGCCTTGGTGCTTCTCCAGTTCTCCAGCTCGCCAGTTCCCCAGTTCTCCATTTCCCCCTGGTGAAACCTCTTCCGCTCTCCCCCCCTTTGTGCACCTGGGAAAATGACCAGCTAAGCTTGCTTCGAAGCCCTTGCAGAGTCGTTCAGCGAGAGGTCCTTTTACGCTTTCCTTTGCTCAATTGGAATCTCTAGAAATAAAGTGACCTCGAGGAGGCACCAAAACAAACAGAAAAACTTTAGACTCTGAACTTTGAACTTTTGCAGTTAGGGATTTAAGATTTTGGTCTAGTCTGGAGTCCTGATTAAGTTAATCTGCAATTCAGCAAATTTCATCGTAGAAAGAGCATTTTTCCAGGAACAAAACTCAATTCGAAATGAAAATTTGAAAATTCGCTGGTAGCAAGAATGAAATGATGCCAAGGCTCAACTCTTGACATAAAGATATAGGAAATCTCCGGTTTTTTCATTTAATAAAATGTAATGGAGAGAGAGGAAGGGGAAACGGGGAACAGAAGCGGGGGACAAGTGCAGCACAACACTGCGTATACTCGATAATTCAGCTCCGGCAGCGTCATAAATATGTTTTTCGGGGCAACTTGTGCAGCCCGAGCCGTGCCGGGCAATAAATCATCATCAATGACACAGGACCGGCACCCGGTCTATGTGTGTTTGTGTGTGTGTGTAGTGGCTCCGCCGGCTGCTGCTGCTGCTCCTCCTCCAAGAAGGAAAAACGTTAAAAGTGAAAACATAAAGCATATAAACTTTGATGCTTCCATTACTCTTTTTGTTCCCCGGCTTAGAGGGCACCTTGTTGCCACCTTCCGCCGCTGCTCCGCTGCTGCTCGTCCTTGTCCTTGTCCTTGCCCTTGCCCGTGTCCATGTCCGGTTTGATGGCACTGAGACAGAGCAGCTTGTCCGCCCGGCATTATGGCCGGGAGTCGTTAAGCTCCGGCATTACTTTGTGACCGTTTTACGGAGCCAGCAGGAAGACACCAGCGCCTCCGGAGTCCGAATGCCATGTGAGTTAGGACCTCTGGAATTATGATTGCCGCGCGCGGATTGGCCATAATTTTATTAGTCCCTGTGCCAAGCATCGCATGTCGCGAGCGCCTCCTGCTGACATTTCCACAACTTGCTTAAATCAGTTCATCAAGTTTCAAAGGTCAAAAATAATTGAGAAAATATATACAACTATGGGGATGCCTTCAATGAAAATGGAAATATTTGGGTATCCTGGAACAAGAAGAATCGTACAAGATGATAGGTTAAAATATCCTATTCTTCACCTCGATTTGATCATGTTAAAAAAAGAACAAGAAAGGAAGCTTGTTTCTAACTCTTGTACTTTGATCAACAGATCACATCAGCAGATCCTTCTAGTCAGGTTGTTAGGGTGATAATTTAGCCGTTCCATGAACTGTATTATCTACGAGTTTGTCCTGCTGGAACCGCAGAAATCCTTCTTAAGGTATTTGCTTGTAGAACTACATTTTTGCTATTAAGTTCCCTGAAAATCGTTGAACAAGTTGCCAATTTCTCCAGCAGGATAGAGAAATATAATAAGGATATTAAAGATTCAAAGAATTTAATTTATTTAAAATTTATATACTTGTAGCGCCAGAATAATTAATAAATAAATCAAATCAAATTAAATGAAACCCGAAATTTATGAAAACCCGAAATCCACTTGAATTACAACCACATTTTGTCCAATGGAAATCAGACATTTCTGTAGTCAAAGTAATAAATACCCACGGCAAATATTTGCATTTGTTTTAATTGGATTGCAAGAGACATCCATTGGAGGGAGGTTGCCAAAATGCAATATCCTTGTTAATTTGATTAAGCCTTTTGATCTATTTTATTGGGATATGTATGCACATGGCTGATGCCTTGCCTTTTATGGTCAACACATCCGCTCGCCTATCGAATGCGGACAATATGTAGATATATGTATTAATCCCACCTTCGCCGGCCAATGGCGTTAATGTACAAATCTGGCGCAGTCTGCACTGGACGCTGATTGGCCGAATCATCAGCAGGACTCTCTTCCGGGGCAGCCAAAATAAGCCCCTGGCTGATTAACAGCCTGGACACCAGACTCTGGACCTGGATTGTAGGCCGGGAAAAGGTGTTCATTGGCCGATGAATGCAATTATTCCGATGAGGAAGCCAAAAATTAGAATTGAGTTGCTACTTCGGCAGGAAAGGACAAAGGATGCAATTAGAATTGCCAAAAAATAAGTCTCCCTAAAATTTGAAACACTACGGACAATGCACAATGCACGATGCACTTTGCATTTCACAAAGCCAGCGTGTCCTCTGATTGATTCGGCAGTTCGGCTGCTGGTCCTGTCTTTTGTGATTGCCGTTGTCAGTGGTTCTCTCCATTGTTCTATTTGTCACATCCGGATGCACCCTGTGATATCTGACATGTGTGTTGATTAACATACGCAGTATCCTGCTTCTCGCCTTGTGGCTCAGCAGGGGCGGGAGGACCTGACACACCCTCAAACGGAACGATGAGAGCCCTTTGCCGCATATTTATCGGCCCAGCCTGCCATCGGGGACAGCATCATGGGCAGTGCAGGCAAAGACCTCCCGATGGGAGGATAGCCCGAATACACACTGAACGTGCCGAATTTGCAGAGGTGCTTCTCTATATGGTATTTTCCACAATTCAAAGGTACAAGTTAATTGGTGCAAAAATGCAATTAAGTAGCCACTTTACAAGGGGAAATAACTTGGATTCAACTCTCGTAGAGTCGCCGTGGCGTCGCCCTTTAATAGATTCATAAAGCAATCCTAATTAAGTCCCCAAATAAAGCATCAGAAAGGCAAAGAGGGTATTGCCAACTTCGATTTCCCCTAGAAGCCACACTGCTCTTCATAATTCAATGGTCCATGCAAAGGTGGCAGTACCAGGACACAGCATCAGCGGGACACTTTTTGGTGCAGTAATTTTTTTCGGGTACCTGAACTGGGAAGTTGGGAGCCGGATGCTGGATGTCGGCTGTCGGAGGCATTATTAATAGCTCACTAATTGAGTTGAAGGCCTGGCAAAGGAAAACCCTTTGGAAAGTTGTCGCCAAACAGCTTGTTTCCTTCCCTTTCCTTGCCACTGATCCCGTCCCCTGTCCCTTCTGCGTTTTTATGCCCTTCGTGTCCCTTCGTGGGGTGAACACAACAACACATCTGTCAAATAATATTTTATTTTCAAGAGGTTGCCATGAGATAGGAGGCCAGTTTAGAGTTCCCCGGCAGTGCAATAAATCATGGCCAGAAGCGGGGACATTTCAATTCCGTTTATTTTGTTTTTGTTTCTGTATCAGAGCGACATCTCCTCTCCAATCCAGCAAGGTTGTTGTTACCAAAATCAGCTCAAGGGGCCGACTTACCCAGGGAGAACCAGGCAGAGAGAGCGAGATAAATAAATTCAATTTCGGCAATATAAGGCGGAACCTGTTTATGGGATCTGGGTTGGTCGAAGGTGGGGAGGAATGAAATTAGAAACACAAAACCCCAAAGAAACTCAATCAAAAACAAAAAAAAAAGATGCTAAGGATTGGCATAATACAAAATGGTCATACCTTAATGTATTTTTAGCTTAGTTATTATATTTTTAAGCTTTAATTTTCCCACAAGTTATCTTATAAAATGATGGATGAATAATTAAATTCTAATACTCCTTTCGGGGTATTATAATATCAGTCAGAATCACAGAACAATGTGAAGGAGTCATTTCCGACCCTTTAAATCTTATGTATTCTTGATCAGCATCGACAGCCTAGGCCCAGGGAAAACAAGACACCTCACTATATAAGTAAAAAAACACCTACATTGAATTGAAATGAAAGGCAGGTAAGGCAGGTTTGTGGCACCTACTTATGCATAATTAAAATGAAGGATGCTACACTCGCAATTGGTGGGAGGGTAAGGCTTAGGTTAGGTAAAAGAAAACTATTTGAGAAAGTCTTCACACTCGTCCAACTAAGCGACTAACTTGGAGAGAAACCCTGGAAAATATTTAGCCATTCAGTTCAGTTTCAGTTTGCACTAATTATGTGCAAGCTGAAATGATTTTTCATTCAAATATGAAATCTCAAGCCCAAACTGAAAGTCATTGATTTCTTTTACCAATTTCCAAAGCTAAAAGCTGTTGTAAAAGTCAAAAGGTTTTTGCTTTTATACATTGTTTGAAAACCAAAGTGTGCTGATATTTATATTACCTAGTCTATTTCTTATAATTGAAATTAATTAAAGCCTCTTAGCGGCTTTACATCACGCCACTCTGGCGTATATGCCATAAAGTGCTACAATGGGGAATAACTATAAGACTAAAAGAAAATCTATTTATTTAAAGACCATAGTGTGTAGATATTTATATTACCCAGACCTTGTCCCATTAAATTAATTACCAGTCATTATAATTAATTATTGAGACTAGCTAATCCCAAATCGTTTTCCTTTAATCACAGTCCCTTTACGCCACTCTGGCGTATACGCAATAAAGTGCAATTAAGATGCACTGGGCATGAAATGTGGCCAGGGCGAAGGAGCATCCAATCAGACAGCTCACTGTTGCGTGTCCTTGAGACCCGTGCATCCTCACAATCCCCGCGATTCCAGCGATTCCAGCGATTGCCCGATGTCGTCCATCATCAATCATGGTTCGAACAGGAAATCGTTACGGCGCCAGGCACAAAAGCTGTCAGTGTCAGGGGTTCCTGGGCTGGGCTGGGCTGGTCTGGTCTGGGCTTTGGGCCTGCAGGTGACTCTTGGAGGTGACTCTTTGCAGGAATCGCGAAAAGATTCCCATAGTTTGGCCCAGCAATATGGCTGCATAATCCGCTCAGGACGCATCCTTCGCACCTCCCTCCTTTGCTTTATTAAGAGCCGAAGTTGGAAAAGTCCCATCATGCTCACGATCTAGTCCCTCTATATATTTAACCTGGCTCCCCTAGGAAGGAGCAGCCGTAGCTCCTTTGATTCCCTCTCCCTTGGGCTTGGCTTCCCTCCTCTTTTCTTGTTATTCCTTTTGTGGCGCTTGCTTGCCGCTGTTGTTGCCTGGATTACTTGGCTCGTTATAAAAATAAAACAAATTGAGGCAGCAAATGCAGCACGACAGGCGACAGACGGACACGAAAGTACATCCTGGGTGGGGTCCACGAGGGTGACTAGTACAAGTACAACAAAGTGGTGGAGCAGGAAAGAGGATTGGCCCCACTGTCCGTGGGAATTCGGAATTTTTTGCTGTGAGCTCTGGAGGTAACTTTTTTCTTCATACCTTTGGTTTAATTTCGCTTTTCCTCGGTTTATTTTCCTTTAGTTTTTATTTTTATTTTATTTTTTTGTTAATTTAGCATAGCAGCATGCTGCTTGATTTTACAAACTGACCATAATTCCAGTGAATATTTTTCAAAAAACTAACCTTACCCTTACTTGCAGGCTAGCTAGTAAATATTAATTAATTGCAAAAACTTTGTGTGGTAAATACTTAGACTTCCCTTTAGTGGAGTGAAGCCTGGTTCTAGTCCCTGTTTTCTAGCCTTAAACCCGTGATGGCTTTTGAAAACAAATGCCAAAGGTGTTTGCATTCAAAGACAACAGAATGCCAGAGCATTTTATTCTGAGAAAATAGAGTGGAAAATTTACCTGCTGTGCTTGATTTTGAAACTCATTTTGAGATTTCGGAATAGCAGAAACAATTAATTGCTTATTTCCCGCCGAAGGCCACTTGTCATTGCAATTTTTGCCTTATAATATCAAGTCCTACTTGGTGTTGCTGCTGCTCTGGCTCCTGCTCTTGCTCCAGCTCCTTGTGCAGCCTCTGCTCCAGCTCATGCTCCAGATCCTGCTCAACTCCAGCTCCATCGCTTTCTCTGCTCAGGCGTTAAAGGAACGCAGCATCATGATGTACGACATGGCGGAACGGACAATCTGGAGGCGGGGAAGTGGCACATGCAGACAAGCGAAATTAACCTAACAAAAGTATTTACAACTCACCGCCGAGAAAGTGGCCATGCTCGCCTCAAAGAAGTAGCCCTTCATCTGACAGGGCCGCTGGGCCCGCATGGCGGCAATGAGCAGCGCCCGCTTGGTCGACGGCGAGAAGTCCGTCCAGGCGCTCTCGTAGAGTCCATTGCCAAAATCCTGGCTGGCACTCTTGATGTTCTCGCCGCACTTGGAGTAAATGAACAGGGCGATAAGCAGGGAGCCCACAAAGGCAATGAAGTAGAGGCTCTGGGGCTTGGGGAACAGATCTGCCACCTGGAAGCCGATGAAGCAGATCTGCAGGGCCGACAGGAAGAACTGCAGGAAGATCAGCGGTCGATACTGATCGGCAATATGATCGGCTATCTGCAGGCCCTTCTGGTGGAGCAGCAGAATCTGGACCAGGCTCTCCAGCTCCTGCCTCCCGCCCACCGCCGGCAGGTGGATCATTCGGTGCTTGGCTATCTTGAAGATGGCGCACACGTTGTACGTGAAGAAAAAGAGCAGCGTGTCCACGCACAGGGCCATAGTCACCTGGCTTTCGGAGTGAGTAACTGAAGATTTTGGTGGGTATTCGTACATTACACTCACCGCACTATAGCTGGCCATCACGTTCCACAGATAGGTGGGCACGTACCACCAGACCACCTGCAGATCCCACGGATACACGCCGTTGTGGGGCAGCTCCAGATGGATGCCCGACTCGCCCACGCTGCCCCGGATCAGGGAAACCACAATGGCCACAAAGGGCTTGATGGCAGCAAAGATGCCCGCCAGTCCGAAGCAGCGGGTGTAGGTCAGGCTGAGCAGTTGATCGCTTTCGTTCTCCTCGTCCACAATTGCCTGGGCATCCGGCCACACACTGATTTCTGGGAGAAGGAGTTGGAAGTTGGGAGTAGGGAGTTGAGAGTTGAGAGCTAGGAGGCTTTATTGGAGCGACCTCCACCACTCACCCTTGTCGAGAATGCCCCTGATGCGGTAGATTAGGCCGACGAACTGCTTGCGGTAGTAGCAGAAGAGCAGGAACTTCACCAGGGTCAGCATGCTGGCGAACGTGGAGCCCAAGGTGTCGGACAGCAGGCCCACCTGGGTGATGTATTCGCGGGCAGCGAGGAACATGGGCACCATGAACACGAATAGCGGACCCATGGTGACGAACGTCAGCAGCCGCCGGTCATTGGAGCTGGTGGGGCTCCACAGGTCGATGCCCATGCAGCGGTACACAAGGATCTGAATCCTCAGCGATTGGTTCTTCGTCTCCTGCCGCTGTTGCTGCAGCTCCTGCTCCTGCACTTGCTCCTTTGTTGGTCCCAGGACGTAGTCACTCATCTTGAACAGCCGGATTATACGGCGAGTTCATGTCCATCGTGTGGCTTTTATAGAAAGGAACCAAGGGGCGTGCCAATCCGTGGCAGTGTCAAAGCGAAAGTGCAGTAGAACTACGCTAGGTTGGCATATTCTTACATCAGTTTAAGCTTTTGAAAGACAAACCTCATGACCAAAAGACCACTTGACTGTTTTAAAGATCTTAATATTTATATATATCAACATATTGATTTTCTTACTATTTATATTCTACTTAAACAAGCTTGACTGTGCGTTTTTTTTTTTTTTTTTGCTGAATGCTAAGGCGGAGGATTTGGCACTGCTTTCATTTAATATGCCTTTTTTTGAGCTCCTAGAAGAGGGGTGTATGTATGTGTGCTTGGGTGGCATCCAAGTGCATTCAAGGCTCTAATTACAGGATTTTGTAGTTTGGCCTTTTACTTTCATTCTTTGGCTCTCATTGACAATCAAATGGCGGCAGCCCTTGGTTCCCAGGAAGTGCATTATAATTTTAATGAGTCTGTGGAAATGTAAACCATATGAGATATGGCTGGGCGCGAATGCAGTGCAATTATTTATAGCCCGGCAATTAGATGCGATTTGCCAAAGCTGCCGTTGACATTTGATAAGAGAGCAGTACCACTGTAATTTTCCAACTGCCGTGGCTTGGGATTAAATATTTCTGAAAGGCCAGGCTTATATTTCAGCTAATTGTAGCCTCTAATTAAGCAGGAAAACTAATTATACAGTTGGATTTATAGGTGAGTCTGAAATCATAAGAGTTTAGTCTAACCCAGGCTTTTTATTGTCACATTCGGTGCACGATGCATTTGTCTAAAGTACGAGTTTGCTGAGTCCGAAACAAACAACTTAATTTTGGCTTCCCGATTTTACCTGCGACTTGCAGTTGGATTAATCTATCAAATTGGAAATCTATCACAATTAAACCAAAAAATTATTAATTTCAAGTTTAACAAAAAGGAATCCAACTTCGAAAAGAGAAAGTTTGTACCGTTATTTTTGTATATTTAAAAAGACATGTCACTTCACGTAAATATTAATTAGCCTAATAAAAACCTTCGCAGCCAAGCTTTCCAAATCAAAAAATAATACTTCATTTTCTTACGTTGTTTTCTAACTTTTTGTTGTAAGCTGTTTAAAGTTACAGGTACCTTTTTCGAATTTCTTTACCTTCTTTGAGCTTTAAAGCTTATTCTCTTGTTGTATATTTTTGTCGATTAAGAAACCGTGTTTATTTAGGGCCTGAAACAAATCGGTTTTAGGGTAATAATACTAATAGTTTTAAATTTGAGGATCGATTAACTGATTTAAATCTCAATTTAATTTTGAGCCTTTTAAAATAATGTTTAATAATAATTATCGATGTATCGGCTGTTTCAAAAACATAGATACTATCGATAGCAACATCGATGTTTTTGCAGCCCTGTCAGTTGTATAACCTCAGCCGAAAATCTTTTTATTGTCGTTTGGAACAGCTCGAATTCGTACAAATAAACCAAAAAGTAAGTAAAGTGCAATAGCCACGGCCTCTGCCGAGCCAGCAGCTAATACTTCCCATGTTTTTACCCTCAGTTATGGCTGGCGAAGGCGAGAAATTGACCGGTCTGTCGAAAATCTTCAATGGCACCACCATGGCCGGTCGTGCAAACGTGAGTAGCGTGAAGTTCTCCCGGTCCATGGAGCCATGTAGCTAATCCTGGTGTTATGCCACTCATCCGCTCTTACAGGTGGCCAAGGCCACGTACGCCGTGATGGGCCTGCTGATCGCCTACCAGGTGCTGAAGCCCAAGAAGAAGTAGAGAGCCCGCTTCCATGAGTGCCACTCTCCAGCAGCTGAGGATGTGCAGAGCCGTCGCCAGACTCTGGATCTATCGCTGTCACTCGGCGGATGTCCCTGGTGCGGGGGCGTATATATTTTATGTGTAGTGCAAGGCCTTGAAGGAATAAATAAGTTGAGAATGTAACACACTGAACCCCAAAATGCGTGTTATGTAACGATCCTGGGTCGCAGCGACGCTGCTTTGCCCACCGAACCGAGCGATTGGAGTTATGAGCTCTTGGGGGAGTCAGCACGGCAGGAGACCCCTACCTTTGATCTTATATGGACTCGGGGACAGGCAGTGCATGATAGGTAGTTCCACAGGTTTTCCAGCATTTAACGATTTGTACAATAGTATATAGAAAGGCTTCCATAGATCTCTTTGAATCTAAACATAGGATCATCATTTCTACATAAATTGATTGCTTTTATAGTTAGTGAAAAAACCTTCCAAGCACTTTAGTGAGAGCATATTCCTTACTATTTCTATGGATACCTACCTCTGAGCCATTTGTATTAACATTAGTCTTGCCAATATTGAAATGCCCCATCCAACCTGAAATTGTCGTTTTCCAAACACACACTTTCCACTCAATATAAAGCCAAATAATCTAAAGACTTAAGAGACCGCTTAAAACTTCATTTACATTTAGTGCAGCAGTTAAAAAGGAGCCCAAGATCAGTGTCATATCATCTGGTAACCAAGGAATACCTGAAAGCCTTCAAATATTTTATATAAGAACCATATAAAACAGCTCAAACTATGCTTTAAATTGCAATGGGTCGGCGGTGTCAATGGTCTCTAGGAATGCAATTACCAAAATTCGGCTTTATTCGTTTTCGTTTGTTTGGTTTTCGTTTTAATATTTTATTTAAAGTTTTTATTTCATTTCAAACTTGCTTTAAATTTCCTTTCTTTTTCGTGGGACTTGGGGGGGGGTAGGGACTAAGAGGGCGTTACGACGGGTTTAGAGCATTCGCTGCCCCCTGACTTATCGAAATTTCAGTATTACTACAAATTAATTTGAATGAATTGAATGTAAAAATGGTTTACATATACTTGTTTGCCATGTAATCTTCTCCACCGCCTCTCCTGCATTCTCATTCTCATTCTCCTCGACTCCTTCGTGCTCCAACACTCTGTTTCGCCTCCTGCCTAACCGTTATCGTTATTGTTATCGTTATCGTACTCGTTATCATGCCTTGTCTTGTCTGCGCTCGGTGGAGACGAAAAACCAGAGACGATGCATTTTAAAATATAGGTATAAATTAATGTTTATATCATTTATCAATTATATATGCTATAATATACCTTTTACATGTATTGTGTGAAAGCAAGCTTGCTTCGTTACGTTTACGTTAATGTTTACTCGTCATTTCATTTAATTTGTGTTTGTTTTTCTCACGATTTTCTTTTTCTTTTTAATAACTAAACATTGCCTGGCATAGCAAATATCCCATTTTGTGTGGGCGTGGCTAGGGGGGATGTGTGTGTGTGTGTGTTTATAGGGGGATTCTGTGTGTGTGGACTAATTAATATCGCTATATGCACTTTGATGCCATTGAAATTATGTTTCTGTTTTGTTAGCAGCCTAGCGGAACGTGCCTTTGCTTTTGTCTTTGTTTTATGTATGTATATATTTTTGAACTTTTGTCTCGTTCTTTTGCTTTTGTTATATTTTATTAATTCTACTACATTTACTCCCGGGATCCGGAGGGCATGACAGGGACCCCGTACACCGGTTAGCTTCCGGGACCGAGAGGGAATCCCGTGCCCAGTTCGTTCTGCCGGAATCTGTTTATATTTTGAATTTATTTATGTTATTTTTTGCGGGTCACGAGGTTAA
This sequence comes from Drosophila tsacasi, assembly GCA_018904565.1. NCBI lineage: Eukaryota > Metazoa > Arthropoda > Insecta > Diptera > Drosophilidae > Drosophila > Drosophila tsacasi. The sequence goes on from JAEIHY010000537.1 coordinate 30,266, forward strand.
TTGTATTAATTACTGGTAATTACTGTGTGTGGGCTTCCGCTTTCGTTAAAAATGTTTGCTTGGAGTGTTTGTTGTTTGTCCCTTTTGTTGTTTCTCTATAAATGTATGTATAGTTATGCAAGTGTGTGTGTGTGTCTGTATGTGTTTAGTATATGCCATACATATCATATCCTTGTTAAGATACAGTTACATAATGAATTACACATTTATATAAGTTGTTTAAATTTCAATTTGTTTCCTTGCCACCTCTTGCGTTAATTTACGTAACGTAGCATTGCATTACGTTCCCGTTCTACCTTGAGCATATTAACGTTCGATCGCAGCTTTTGCCTTGCCCTTTCTTCAGATTGCAGCTGGCGGGAAAATGATAATCGATTAACTAATTATCGCCGGCAACGGCTGAGGTGGCAGCACTGGCTGCTGGCCGGCGACGGCGGCGGCGACGTTGCCACCCGTGTGCGATTGCGCTGAACACTTTTTGTTTTTGAAATTTAAGCTTGGTTCCACTTTGGTTTTTCTCGTTATTCGGCTTTCCATATTTTAGAGGGTCAGGGTTTTGTCATCATATATATATATATATGATATATATATAAATAAGAATGTGTATTTGTATACATATATATATATAGGAGCCCGCAGAGTACAATTTGTGACGCAAGTGTCGGTTGTTGTTGTTGTTTATAAGACAAGATTTCTATATGTATGTATTTGCTTTACTTTTGAACTTAACTTTGCGCTTAAACAAACTCTCCTTTACTCTCCACATTTCTGTCTCTGTCTCTTTCGATCTCTCTTTCTGTTTCCTTTTCACTCTCTCTCTCTCTCTCTCTCTTTCACTCGCCCTCTCTCTCTGTCGCTGTCTACACACAGATAGATCGATATCGATAGATATTAGATAGATACGGTAGATTGTATATATAATGTATATTGTAGCATAATCATAAATTAGAATTATTAGTTGATTTTTTGTTGGTTGCAAAAAAGTTAAACAATATGTATGTATATATATATAAAAAAATTAAAGCATACGCAGTGCCAAAGGATCATAATTATGTTGTTGTTGTTGTTTCGTAGAAGGAGAACAGAATCTACTACAAAAAATAATAAAGGTAATATAAAAGTAACATAATATTATGTAAATTTGTTTGACAAAAAATACACTCTGCTATTTTATGTAAGTATGTATGTATATATGAAGATTTTATGCACGTGGTTGTGTGGGTGTGTGTGTGTATGGTGTTTGTTGTGTTTTGCTTTTTTGTGTTTTGCTTTAAATATTTCCTCTTGCAATTATTATTTCCTTACTCGCTTGCCTTGTTTTAACTAGTATTTCCTCTCACTTTCGACTCTAGCCTTGCGCTTATGTTCGTTACTTCTTGTTGCTTACGTTTCCTGCAGACTTGCTCTGGGTGCCGCCGCTCTTACTGTTGCTCTTGTTCCTGCTCTCTTGCCATTTGTGGTATGGTTGTGGTTGTGGCTGTGGTTGTGGCGGAGATTCCCCCACTCACTCACTTACATCTCATCTCATCCTTCTCTTCCTTCTGTTCTGGTTCTCCTCTATGGGAGTCTCTCTTCTCTTCTTCCTTATTTCCTTCGTAATTTCCGATCCGATTCCATTGCCTGCGCCTCCGCTAGTTCTCCTCCATGTCCCTCCATATCCGCCTGTGTGTGTCCGTGTCCGTGTAGGGGCTGCTTGTGGGTGGCTGTGGTGGTAGTGGTGGCTCGCTTGGGTGGCTCGTGAGGTGAGCGTGTCCAACCAGTACTCAGTTTGCGTGCCACTCCCCTCGGTTGGCTCCGCCGCCGGCTCCGGTTGCATTGTTTGCATAGTACGGCTTGCCGGGCCCAGCGCCCGCTGCGCCGCCAGCTCCACCGCCGCCGGCGCCACCTGGTCCACCGTTGCCGCCATTGTTACCGCCAGGGGGTCCGACTGGCGTTTGACTGCCGCCACCGGCACTGCCGGCAACGCCACCTCCTCCACCGCCGCCACCGCCTCCAGTCACCTGGCGCATGTTTTGCACACGCTGCTGGGCCGCCGCGGCTGCTGCTACTGCGGCCGCTGCCTGATCCCGCTGCTGGTGCTGCTGCTGCTGCTGTTGCTGCTGCTGCGGATGTTGCGGGTAATTGTTGGGCCTCTGGATGGGCGTGGGATATCGTCCCTGGCCGCCGCCGCCGCTCTGGCCTACGCTGCCGACGCCGTTGCCACCGCCGCCATTGCCGCCCACCTGGGAACCGCCGCCGCCTCCATTACCGCTGCCGCTGCCAACGGCTCCGCTTCCACGACCGCCAAGGGCATTCATATTGCCGTTGCCGCCGCCGCCTCCCCCGCCTTGCCGCTGCTGCTGTTGCTGCTGCTGCTGAGATTGCTGCTGCTGCTGCTGCTGGAGCACTTGGTTTTGCAGATCCCACTGAAAGGGTGGCGGAAAATTAGGCATGGTTAAGCTGGAATGCTGGCTGCTGACACTTACGGCGCCGTAGTTCTTATGGTGCGGCGGACTGGGCTGCGACTGCACCTGCTTGGCCAGTCCGAGGCTCATGTCGGCGCTCAGGGGGCTCTTCAGCTGGCGGCCCATCTGCGAAGGGGATCGGGAGAGAAGCTGTTAGTATGCAAGTCAGTAATGTAAGTACACCCAATCGAAATGTAATGTATAATTTACCAGAGTCCGTCTTCATCAATATATATGTTTATGTAGCTGCTCCAAGTTGAAACTGGAGCCGATAGGCCTTAAACTTCTTATCAAGATGGCTATGCTTTTTCGAAAAAAGGATTCACACCCGAAACTCAATTTAATGACTAGAGTTGTCACCGTTCTATAGGCCTTAAGCAACCCTGTTTTACGCGCAACCCTGCTGCATTACATAACGGCTATAACGACTCCGATAATTGCGACGAAAACTCGATGGCCTAATTGGTTCCCACACGAAGGTAAGGTATTGCATGCAAAGTACTAACAGTCAGTGCGTCCACCGGTTATAACGACGTAAAATCGTCGCTCCCTTGAAAGTCGCTATAATAGGATTCTACTTAATCCCTTAACTCCTTCAAATTTTAATTAATTCAAACAAAAACTTAAAACAAAACTTTAAAGTTTTTACACTTTTTTTCTTGATTTTCTTGACTTCACACATTCATTGATCGCTTGAAATTTCGAGACAATTCTCCTCCGCCTCCTCTTCTCCTTTGGCTTCGCTTACCGAGTCTTGCATGTGTCCTTGGCCCTGGCTGCCCTTGAGATACGCCGCTCCGGGCGTGGGTCCGCCGCGGTACTGGTTTATGTTGGCCGCCGTCAGCAGCTGCGAGTTCATGAACTGAGTGTTGAACGTGCCCATCGTGTGCTGCGACTGCGGCGGTCCGGGCGGTCCGTTGGAGCCGGGCGGTCCGCCCTGATGGCCGCCGTACATGCCGGCCGCCGTGGCCAGGCCGTAGCTCTGCGATCCTCCGTTGCCCTGCGGCGGAGGTCCGCCGTAGAACTGGGGTCCGCTGGGGCCACCGGGCGCCGAATTCGAGTAGTAGCTGTTCGACTGCAGCTGGTGGGCGCCGGGCGGCGGACCGCCCTGGCCCGGATGCTGCGGCGGCGGCGGTCCCGCGTAAAGATTCATGTACTGCTGGGCGGTGTAGGGACCGGAGCCCGGGCCGGGTCCTGGGCCGGGTCCTGGTCCCGGGCCACCGCCACTGCCCGCCGACTTGGAGCCTATGGCCCCGATGGGCTGCTGGCTGGGCGGCGGCTTGGCCGCGCCCGATGACATCATGGAGTTGCTGCTGGACGAGATGATTGCCACTGCCGCGTGGTTGCTCGGGTTGCTCAGCTGCTGCGAGCTGGGCTGCCCGAAGGGACCGGGTCCCGGACCGGGTCCGCCGCCCAGCCGGAACTGCGACGAGAGGTTTGAGTACATGTCCGGGGCGGGCGCCGTGGGCGGCAGGTTGCCGCCGTGCGGCGTCTGCATTGCGTACGCGTTCACGTTGACGTTGAAGGGTCCGCCGCCCGCGGCTGCTGCCGCCGCCGCAGCTGCGGCCGCATAGTGGCCCGGGAAGCTGTGGGCGGCCGCCGCCGCCGAGTAAGCGGGCGAGCGGCTCGAATGATCGAGCGAATGGAATGGAGCGTACAGGTTGACGCCCTGCGTTGGCGGCGGCGGCGCCATCTGTGACGAGTTGAACACCGCAGCCGGGGGGCTGGGGATCGTGGGAATGCCTCCGACGCCGAACTGCGGTGACGCCTGGTAGAACGACGGCGGCTGCTGCTGCTGCTGATGGGCCTGCAGCTGCTGCTGGTGGGCCTGCTGCTGCGAGTGCTGCTGCTGCTGGCTGGGCGGCGGCGACATGCCCAGGTGCTGTTGCTGCTGCAGCTGCTTGGCCTTCTGGTGCGCCTGCTGCTGCTGGGGACTGGGGTAGTCCTCCTGCTGGAACTGCTGCTCCAGGGAGCCGGCATCGAAGGGCGATCCATGGCCGTACCCATGGCTGTGTCCGCCGGGCACCGGGCCGGGCGAGGAGAGCGCATGGTGCTGGTGGTGCGCCTGCTGTGCCGCCTGCTGCTGCTGGTGGTGCTGCGCCTGCGCCGCTGCCACCGCCGCCGCCGCCTGCTGCTGGTGGTGGTGGCTCTGCATGTGCACCGCCGACACCGCGTAGTGGGGCATCTGCTGGTGCTGCTGCTGCTGTTGCTGCTGCTGCTGGTGCTGCGAGGCGGCCACCGCAGCGGCCACGAAGGAGGCTGCGCTCATGTGGCCGCCGCCGTCGTCGCCAGCCTGCTGCTGGCCCACGACCTGCTGCTGTTGCTGCTGCTGCTGCGACCCCACCTGCACCTGCGACTGCTGTTGCTGCTGGGGCTGCTGCTGCTGCTGCTGTTGCACCTGGCCCGGCGAGGGGCCCTCCGACATGGGCGTGGCCGACTCCCACACCTTCTTCACGCTGGCTATCTTCATGTTGAGATCCGCCGTCGAGTTGTTTTGCTGCTGCTGCTGCTGAGAGTGCTGCTGCTGCTGCTGTTGCTGCTGCTGCTGGCTGGGCGGCTTCTCGATGGCGTCCACCTTGAGTGGCGCGGTGGGGTCGTCGCCGAAGCTGAAGCCCAGTTTCATGTCCTGAGGATCCTCGCCGCCGCCCGTCGCCTTGCCGCCGAAGGCCATCTGGGAGAGGGCGCTGGACAGGCTCTCCACAGTGTTGGTCGCGCTGCCCGCTCCTCCTCCTGTCACTCCTGCCGCTCCTCCTCCACTGGTCACTGTGAGTGGTCCTCCGGTGGGCTTGGCCACCACGGCAGCGGCCGCCGCCTGCTGCTGCTTGTACGTGGAGTTCTCAAAGATGATCGTGTTGACGGGGGCGCCGGCTTCCAGCAGAAGATTGGACGACGGACCCGATCCCACGGCGCCGAGCGGCGTCTTCTCGCCGATGGCGGGCAACTTGCCGCTGGCCGCCTTCTCGCCGCCAACCACAGAGCAGGGGTCGCCCTTCTTCTTGTCCGCCGAGAGGGGAAGGGCGGCGCCGACTGCATTGGATTTGGCGGCAGAGGCGGAGCCGGCTGTGGCCGCTGACGAAAGGCCGGGCGGCAGGCGGGCCGGCGAGTCCTTCTGCGCCTCGTCCTTGGCCAGCAGGGCAGTGTTGTGGCCGGTGGCCAGGGTGGCAGTCTTGTCCTTCTCCTCGCCGCTGAGGGCGGACCCGTCCTTGTCGTCCTTGCTGGGTTTGTGCAGGCCGGCGCTCAGTGCCAGCTGGTTCTGCTTGGTCTTGTCCAGGTCCCCCTCCGACTCGGAGGTGCGCTGCTGCTTGCCGTACGCCTCGTAGCCCAGCCGGCCGTAGCTGCGAGTCGCTCCGCCTGCTCCTCCCGAGCCTCCGGCGGAGCCAGTGCCCACGGGTTGTCGGCGGTAGCCGGGGGCGGATCCGCCGCCGCTGGACAGACCACCGCGTCCGCGTCGCGAGGGTTCACCGCGGGGCGAGAAACCAGCCTTGTTCGCCGTCGCCGCCTGGCCTGAGCCCGGAGCACTGCTGCTGCCGGCTTCCTTGGGGCTGCGACGTGCTGCTCCTCCCGCTCCACCGCCGCCGCCGCTGCTGCTGTAGCAGTCCTCGTCCACGTCCCCGGAGTGCTCGGATTGCTCGCCGTCGCTGCCGTAGTAGCGCCGGGTGCCTCCCAGCAGAGGGCTGCTCCAGTCACTGGAGCTCCTCTGGCCGCGATAGCTGCTGCCCGATCCAACGGATCCAGCGGCTGATCCGCCACTGCCGCTGCCGCCATAACCGCCGCGTCCACCACGACCTCCTCCTCCGGCGCCTGCAGCTGCGCTCCTGGGACTGGGCCGCTTATTGCCGGACTTGTCCTCCTCCGCCTTGACGGCCGCCTTCGCCTTGTCGTCCGCCTCCAGCGACGACTTCTCGTCCTGCTTCTCCTCGCCGGGCTTCTCGACCTCGACGCTTCGCCGCAGAATCTGCGTGGGCATGGGCTCCGCCGGCAGCGACGACTTGTGCTGCTGCTGCGGCGAGGCTGGCAGTTGCTTCTGCTGCGCCGAGGACTCCTCGCTGAGGCTCGGCTGCCTGGCCGGCCGCTGCAGGATCTTGATCTGCACCCCCGAGTCGTGGCTGTGGCTCGAGGAGAAGCTCTCCTCGCGGGTTCGATGGTGCACCACCTTCTGCTCGGCATCCGTCTGCTCGGCCCACGACGAACAGGAGCCCGATCCGAGGCCCATCACGCCGGCAGACTCGTCGCCGGCCGACGAGACGCTCGTCTTGCGGTGCGAGTTCTCCGAGATGCTGCGTGGCAGAGCCTGCGCCTGGCGGTAGTCCTGGTTGCGCGTAAATCGCTGCTGCTGCTCCAAGTCCTGCTCCTCTCGAGCGCTGTCGTGCCGATTGCGTCCGTAGCCGCCGCCGCCGCCTCCTCCAACGCTGCCGCCGCGCTGCGGATAGCCGCTAGAGATAGAGCGTCCCTGGCCGCTGTTGGCCGATCCTCCGCCAGGCGCTCCTCCGCCGCCGCCGCTCACGCCGCCCTTCTGTAGGTATCGGGAATTGCTATCGAAGGCGCTGCTGGCCGAGGCGCTCTTCTCCAGGCGCGGCTGCTGCTGCTGCTGTTGCTGCTGCTGCTGACGCTGAAAACGGGGTGGTAAATTCGATTGGAAATGGGTGAGGAAGACGGTCTTTTGACCGTAGTCGCCGCCGCCTGCCGACGAGGAGGCTGACACTCCGCCGCCGCCGCCAGCTGGTCCCGTGGGTGTAACCCCACTGCTCAGGCTCGAGATGCTGCCGCGCGGTCTTCTATGAGGGCCTCCGCCTTCGTCCTCGCTGACGTTTCCCAGGGGAGCGGACGGTGGTGGCGCCTCGCTGGATGAGGAGGCGGATGCCGAAGAAGATGCGCCTCCCTCGGCTCCCGCCAGAGCTGCCGCCGCAGCCTTCTTGCTGTTCATCTTCATCTCCAGCTCCTGCAGCTTCTTGGCCGCTGCCTGCTTGCGCTCCATCTCGCGGCGGTCCTCCTCCTCCTTGCGCTGCTTCACTCGCTCGTATACGCTGGCATCCAATGCGATTCCGCCGGCCACTGGCGCTCCCACGTTGCCGGAGCTGCCGCGATGGCCGTTCTGCTGGCGAATATCTTGCTGCTGCTGCTGCTGCTGCTGATCCTGTCCTCCTTCCGGCTGCTGTTCGCGCTCACTGCTGTCCTTGCCGCGCTGCCAGCTGGAGCCAGAGAGCTTGCGTTGATCGCTGCCAGCCAATACTGAGGAGGAGCCTTGCAACTGCAACTGCTGCTTGCCGCCCTGGCCCTGGTGCTCCTCCGGCGTGGACTCGTCGTCCGAGAATGTTAGTTTCTTCGTATAGTCAATGTCGTCCTGCTTGGTCCAGCTGTCATCCTTGGCGATGGCGTTGAGGCGCTCGAGGTCCTCCTCGCGGATGATGGGGCGCTGCATCTGGGCCACCTCTGGCTCCACCACGTAGTCCTTGTCCTTGCGCCCAGTCCCTCCGCCGCCATTGCCACCGTTGGCCTGCTGCTGCTGCTGCTGCAGCGACTGCGGAGGAGTGGGTGAGCCTCCGATGCCTCCCAGTCCGGATTGCGGAGGTGAGGAGGCGGCCGGTGGACGCTTAGGGATGGCAGTGGCCGCCCGGAAACCGCCGCTGCCCACCACCGCCGGCGAGGCGGATCTAGCTCCTAGAATGCCATTCTGATAGGGAGCGCTTGGTAGCGCCGTCGAGTCCAAGGAGCTGCCGGCCAGGATGGAGGCCGCTGTTGCGCCCGAGCCGGGCAGGGGAGCACCGCTGCGCATAAACGAGGGCATTAGCGAGAGGATGGGAAGCGGCACAGCTCCGCCGCTTGAGCCACCGCCCCCGCCAGCGCCGCCGCCGCCGTTACCCGCCATCTGGTGGTGGCCCGGGCCCTGTAGGTTGAGTCCCTGGTCCGCCGCCGCTGCCGCTGCTTCCTTGGCCGCCTTCTCTTGCTGCTGCAGCCAGGCGGCCGTGTCGTTCTGTGGCCGAAGACTCAGCTCGCCCAGCTCCCCGCCGACGCCGCCGCCGCCGACGTCGTCGCTGCCATCTCTGTAGTCGCGATGCGAGTGGTGGCCATACTGGCGCCCGTGGCCATGGTGGTAGTCCCGATGGTGCTGGTGCTGGTGCTGCTGCTGCTGGTGGTGGTGCTGCCCCTGGTGATGCTGCGGATGCTGGTGTTGCTGATGGTGGTGGTGGTGGTTTTGCTGGCTGGTGGCGTGGTGCGACTGGTTCTGGTAGTGGCTCTTGCCCGCTCCAGCTCCCGATCCCGATCCCGCACCCGCACCCGATCCGCCGCCGGCGCCGCTGCCAACTGTGCCGTCCAGCGTGGGGAACTCGTACTGAAACTGGGGACTCTGATAGTGGGGCACCACCTGCTGCTGGTGCTGCGACTGCCGGCCGAAGCCCCCCGAGCCCCGCTCGTGACCTGTGGTGATGGCAGACCATGTCTTGGGCGAGTTCACCGAGTGTCCGCCGGAACCAGATCCTGCTCCGCCTCCTCCTGCCGAGCCGCCGCCCGATGATCCTACTCCGCCGCCGCCGGAGTTGTTGATTAGTTTAAAGTTTTTGTTGCCGCCGCCGGAGCTGGCGTTGTTGTTGATGCTGCTGCTGCTGTTGCTGCTGTTCACGAACTTGCCGGAGTTGGGGCCAAGGCCAACGTTGTTGTTGTGATGGTGCTGCTGGCTGTGGTGGTGGTGCTGTTGCTGCTGCTGGAGTTGCTGATGGTGGCCGCCAGTTACAGACGCACCTCCGCCGCCGCCGGCTCCCGATCCGCCGCCTGCTCCTCCCGCTCCCGGACCTCCGCTGTGGGCAGTGCTGTTGTTGTGGCTAGTATTGGACCCAGCCGCGCCCGCTCCCGAAGCTCCGCCTGCGCCCGCTGCTCCCGATGTAGCTCCTGCGGCAGCAAGCAAAGGCAAAGGAATGGTTATACACCGGTCTATACACCGGGAAATGCGCTCCGCAACTCACCTTCGACTGAGACTAGGAGATTGTTGTTGGTACTGGTGTTGGTCTCGGCCTTCAGGGATGGCAGATTGGCTGGTGGTCGCCTAGCGGACGGCACTTTGCCCAAGATTTGCATTCCATGTTTACGTGGCACTTGATTCTTTTGTGCAGATGGTTCACTCGACTCGCCCTGCGGATGGATAAGCGTTTTGACGTGGATAAGGATGCGGATTGGATTTACGGGCTAAGGGTTGCCCGGGTTCAGTTCAGGGGAAAGATACTTACACGACTATTCTTGTACATGCGATTTATATCCAACGCTGTGAATTTGGGCTTGGCATTTCGCTCTCCCCTACTTCCCCCCAGTGTACTCATGCTGCCAATAGATCCTCATTAGCGTTAGCTTCCTTGTCGCCGCCGCCGCGCTCCGCTCTCTTCTCGACGCGCTGGAGGATGGGCTTTGGATGTCGCTGAGGATGCCGATGGGGCTGCTGCTGTGGAGGCGCTCTCTCGCTCTCTTGTGTTGGGATCGCAGCTCTTCGGCTGGGAATTTTCTTGCTTCAGTCTTCCTGGTGAGCTGCAAATGAGGAACGGAGATGGGTGTGGGGCGTGAGTAGGGAGTGTGAGCGAGGCAGCTGATCCCCGCAATTTGTTTACTGCACACATTGGCTTTGTGGCTTTTGTTTTGGTACGCTTGCTCAACTCTACACTACACTACTCTACAAATTTTGCTCAGCCGGGTTGTTCTCTTCTCTTCTTTGCTCTGGGGCCAACATCGCCGCCGCCGCCCGCTCCGACCGCGCCACCTTCCACTCCCACCGCCGCAGTAGTGCGAACAATGTTTGGTGCGAGCGGGCCAGCCAGTGCCACTGAGCGCACGCAACTCATGCCGCCTAAGGTGGGAGGCTGTCGGAGCGAGATGGTTAGATGAGCACGACTCTCTCTCTCTCTCTCTATCTCTCTGCCCACACAGCGGCAGAAGCGGCAACGCATTGAAAGAAGTATTTGCGGTGGCGTCTTGTAATTATTGGAGGAGGAGGAGAGACGAACAATGGCCGACAACTACAACTATAACTGAAACTCAGCAACAACAAAAACAATGGGGGCTGTAAAAATCTTTCCAACAACAATGGCTTATGAAGAGCATTTAAAATGCAAGCAATTTGGGGATTTGCCCGAATCGAATAGTTGGCAAAAGGGGGAGTTTGGGCGGTCATGCAGGCAAGGCAAGACAATTAAATGCTTGGCAAGAATTATTTTTCCCTTTTTGTAATAACAACAACCATTGGTAGCCAGACTCGCACCACAGCACACCAACACACACACACACACTCAGTCCCCTCTCGCAGAGAGCGAGCGAGAGAGAGAAGACTACGACGCTGAGATGGCTTTGTTAGTTATTATTTAATCGCCGAGTGCAATTTTTTTTGTTTTATTTTACATAGCCAGGACTTATTATTTATGTTTCTCTGTGCTCGGTGGCTGGTGGAACAAACTAAAGGGCAATGGGAAGTGAAGGCACCGTAAAATATACCGTTTAAACACCGCACTCACACAGACACACACGCACTTAGAGTTTGGTTTGTTAGAGCGAATGAAGAGACGGGGATGAGAACTGAAGTAAACTAAAATGTAGCTTGAAAATATAGCAAATTGTTTACTTTGAATGCTTCGCTGCGAGCTGGCAAATGCTGTAGCCTGTTTATGTGAATTTGAACTGAGGTTAACCGTTTCTTTCGCACAATACTTTTAATTCTGCTTTCCACCGTCCAACACGAAGTTTGCCGCTGCTTCTTCTTCGCCGAATTCTTCCTCTTCCACTTCGAACTGCTTCTCGATTCGCATGTATTGCGTGCGTGTGAGTGGTGTGGGTGACGGCGTTGCCATACCGGGCACAGGTATCGGAATAAACGGCGCGGCAACTAATGCGACTGCACCTGACAATTAATAAATTATTCGGGAGCCGCAATGCGTCGCACCTTGGTTTTAATTTCCAATTACACGCAATTTGTGTCCAAACAGAATGGCAAGGTGTATGGCAACAAAACGAAAAACCTGCCGCCTACAAATGCAACGCTGGTCTATCGTGGGAGCGCGAGTGGGACAACACGAGGACACTCGCGCTCCCTTACATACAGCAGATTTAACAAAGCGAATGTCGTTCATTTGTTCTGTTATGCACACCACTGTTTTTACTGGAAACTGCCGATAAAGATGCGATTCTGGGGAATTACGCGATTCTCGAAATCGACTCTGGCCACACGCCGGCCGCCAGACTTATACAGTTTAGATTTCGCCAGACTCCACGAGTGGCCAGTGTGGAAGCGAGAAAGAGAAATCGGCGATGTATACATATAGCTTACCCTTTCACACGCAGAGCACACACCGCAAACACAGTTCGTTGCTCCTTGCCTCCTTTTTTTGCACTCTTTCTGGCGCTTACTCAGCGCCCGTTCTGTCGCTTGCGAAAACGGAACGAAAACAACAAAAGCTCGACCGAACGCACGGAAATGTTTGCTGTTAGCAATTAGCTGTGGGGACACGTTTCGCAGGCCTTTGTTTGCCAAACAGCCGCCGCCGGGACTCGCGATT
>JAEIHY010000549.1:0-20849 GCA_018904565.1 Drosophila tsacasi
CGTGTGTTAAAAAGTGTGTAAATAATTGTGTTAATAACTGTGTGAACAACCTCTGCACTCTAAAGGACTTAATCATCGATGAATCCCGGCCAAGTCTGCGGTGTGGCGATGAAAGCTAACTGAGTGTCCTCTACTGCGGGTAAGCGCAAACAAAACTATTATCGTATATCGTATATATAAAGCTGATAGGTCCGATCGTTAAGCGCAAACAAATGTATTTATTTATATAGAGCTAACAATTGGTTATAAATTAAGAGCTAACTAATTAATTAAGAACATTAAATGATATGGGCTACCGATTTAGTACAAAGGGTATTTAAAACAACTGTATATATATATATATTTTAAGCAGCAAATAAAACGGATTTATTTCATAGATACACATTTTTAGTTTAAACACCAAGACTAGCAGCCTTTCATTTAATGCATGTGTCTTGCATGCCAATGTTATGTTTCTTGCACTCCAGACTCATTATAAGTCTATTCACATTATTGTGAAGCAATCCCATACACGGACTGCTAATTACCTAATATACAAATGCAAATTGATAAGCAAAATGCGTTGTCATTTAATACAATCATGGGTTTCGATAAACTCCCTCAAATTATAATGCACAACCTTGTTTCTATTTGTTCATACACAAAACAATATTTGCAAAAACATGAAAGGAAGCTTACTTCGATACACCGAAGTTTGCATACCCTTATCTCCTTCACTTCGTTGCAAACTTCTGACTAAAATTAAAAAACCCTGCAAGGGTATAAAAATATAATAGCTTAGCTAAAACTACATTAATTTGAATACGGAATACAGTTTTGAGTTAGTTTGTATAAGGCTAATAAAACTGCATACTGAATTTCAATTTATTTTAAAATTTTTTTTTTTAGAACTTTTTTTTTATTTTCCAATTTTAACAATTTTAAACCCCTTTAAAATTACAAAAAAAAAATTTTTTAATGTTTCTACCAGATCTAGAATCTAGATCGACTGGGTTGTCGATGCTAATCAAGAATATATATGATTTTTAGGGTGGGAAATGACTTCACTGCGTTGCAAACTTCTGACTAAAATTATAATACCTTGCAAAGGTTAATCAAATAATAGGAGCATGCTGCATATTAAACAATTGCAATAAACCAAAATACATATTTATCTGGACACTGACATTCAATAATGTCTGTGTATGCTCAATCAATGTGAAATTGTGATAATAAAATCCACTTAAGTTCAATAAAGCCCATTTTATTTTTCCCAATGACCCTATTAAGACCTCTTAATAAATAAATACTCTTTTATTTTATTTACTCATCCAAATATCCCTTTCAAATCTTTGAGTGCAAATCCTGGATCCAGCTTCAGTATACTAAGCCCTACTATAATGTCTCTGTAATTTCCGTGACTTGTTAACTGAACAAAGACGAAGTAACTTTAGCAGCTTGTCAAATAACCATTTACATGCATATGAACGCACACATGCGCATATACCAACTGCCATTGGCAACTGTTCAGCGAGTTGCAAGTTGCAACGTGCACAAACAAATCGCCCCGAAAAATATGCAATAGAAACAGAAACGGAAGCTAACAAGTGGAAAAGGAATAAAACAAAGGCAAGCCGAAAGAACGGAAAATTCTTGGGATAAATCAGAGAAAAATGTTTCTCTTACTGGTTACTCGTTTTCATGGTATGTATTTATGCATATGTATATTGCTACGACAGACAGATTGATTGTTCATATTTGTTGCCAGACAACAGAAACTTTGTTTCCACTCGACTAAAAGGGGAAGCGGAAATGCAGATTATTATCGAGCATAAGCACAAAAATATTTCTCTTTGTTTTCGGTTAGATATTCTTCAGTTGAATGGAGAACTATAATCCATAATACCAAATGCTCAAAGAAAATATTACAGAGAAACCGAGAGAAATTCATAAAGAGAAAGTCATTTTCAAAACATAAAACCCGTGCTTTATGATTTTTTAACATTTTAAAAGAAGGCAAATTACAAAAATGTAATAGTTAGTTTTAGCAAATATAAGAATAAGCCTTCTGGAAACTGAAACACATTAAAAAACCTAAATAATTTAAACATTTCTAAAGGGAGAAAGGGAAGCCTTCCATTAAATGACTCTTCGTTTTATTTTTGCACATACAAAGCCTTTCTCAACCCCAATTCAAGGACATTCATCTGAATGGTTAATCTGAAAGCCCAAAACACAAAAGCCCAGAGTGTGTCCCCTGAAATATGCTTGACTTTTCCTTTTTTATTTTTGGACCGACAGAGAAACACAATGTCGTCAAAGGGTTCATTTTGCCGTGGAAAACTTTTTTCCGCACCGTCACAGTCGAGGGAGATTTAAACTGTCATTGGAGTGTGACGATGCGATCGCCATTGATTAAATTAAAAGGAAAAGAGAAAGGAAAAGAAGAAGTTAAACTAAAAGTCAGGGGGTCAGTCCCTGTAAATGGCTCGTAGGATAATTTCTGGCGATCCACAGCACTTGACAGCTGTCCGGGTCAAGAGTTGGGAAAGTTTTCGGCTTTCGACTTCCGACTTTCAGCTTTCGGCCAACTTGGCCACAAGGTAATCAATTTGTCATAAGACGTCCAGACTGTTGTCCAAACTGACCGAATACTGTGTTTTTGGGCACGTGCAATGGCCAAACTTGATTCGCAATGGGCTCCTTCTTCGTTGGGCGTAAAAATAAAATTGAATTTTTATTTATTTTGGACCCAGAGCGGGGGTAAGGAAAGGTAAGCGCTTATAAAATATTTAGTGACAAGCTCAGCACAAACATAAAAGTTGCCAAAGGCCCCCGCCAAACATTGTGTGTCGGAGTAAGTGTATATACGAGTGGGTGTGTGTGTTGTGTGTGGGATGGCGAGTGTGTCAACACAATCAGCATAATAACTGAGGGTCGCCAGCCACCCAAGGGCTGCAATAAAAGTGGATTAAATGTAAACATGTGTGAGATTGCTTCGGCCCCGGCATTTCCTTAAGCCTCCGGAATACGGAAGGGAGCCGGTCCTCAGACGGATTGATCCCAATGCCATTGGCATTACCCGTGGCCAAGTCAATGCCTAATGACTTTGGTCACATGCCGAATTAGGCAGGACAAATGACAGCCGAGCCGAGCAATCTCGGGCCTGGGAGTTTAAGTGCACATTTATACCGGAATGGGTCAACCTTTCGCCCACCCCGAACTTATTGTGCACATAAAAGGGCCTAGAGAAATGGCCCGGTTTAGGCTTGTGTGTTGCCAGCAAATTAAATGTGCCCAAAATAAATTATTTAAATCTTAATTTTGCCAACTGACGCATAAGAGTTTCTTGTAGGCGTGCGAAGATTAGGGAATTAAAATTGAGTTACACAAATTGCTTAAGGGAAATAGCTTTAGATAATTTTTGACGCCCTTTAAGAGGTTTTCGTTAAGTACGTGGCATAAATCTAGTAGAATTTAAGATTTTCTGTAAAATAAAGTAATATCTTAAGTTCGAATAACTTAATTTAAAAGTATTCAATAATATAAAGTAAACCAATATTAGCTTAAGGATGTGTTAGTATAAGCGAAGCATCTTTTTAAACATTTACAGCAGCGTTCCTTTAAACCCTTTAAAAAATGATCCATTATTTTCACCTCAATATTAAAGTTCAAATTAAAGCAATTAACACCTGGAGGTATTTAAATAAGAGAAGGTGTAAATGACAGTCGTGACCAATCGACAAGGAAACCACAAATAAGATTCCTTTGCGTGACTCCCAATATTTATTGGCCCACATTTTTGGGGTAGACCACATTGACCCCGTACTCCGACAACAACAGCCTTTTCAGTGATTAGATTTTCTCGATAATGCGCCATGGTGCGGGCCACAAGGTGAATTCCCTTAATTTAATTAACACGCCCTTTTGTTTCCTTCCACCGGCCATCGTCCTTTCCTCCTTTTGAGAAATGAACAGCCAGGACCACACAAAGGCAAAAACCAAACAAAAGCTGCATTGGAGAACGAATGAACCCACCGAATGCTCTTGGGGAAAATGTTGGTGGAAAATGCCGGGGTAGTCGAGACAATAAAACGCTTTTTTATGGTTCTTTTAAATGCTTCGCTCGAAGACATTAAAAAGTCTTCAAGTTCGCCGAAAAGTTCGCCGTTCCCTGGTTTCCGTCTCCATTGTGCTCCATTGTTTTTCTGCCGGCGAAACGGAGTCGAAGTCGCCAGCCAGTGTGACTTGAACTCGTCATGAATAATGGTAATTATGAAATTGGACTTTGCGCCATAATCCGAGCCGAGTGCAATGAACTCGTCTGTACCAGTACCAGTATATATAATTCCCAATAGCAAACCAAATGCCTGAAATCAGTTAAGCCACTCAATTGCTCACACCAAGAAAAATTTCAAACTTCTCGAGCCCATCATCATCGCCCTCATCATTGGCGCCATTTTGTGGCGTTCCTTTGGTCCTTGGGCTCGCGGCACTGGGCACTCGGCACTCGACTCTGACAGCCGCCAGAAAGCCCCGAGGAAATTGCATGAAAAGTTTTCCGCTTTTCTCCGCCGCTCACTTATTCATATACACATTTTAAGAATGTACAAAGGCCAGCTTCTTGTCCGCCTGTCTCATTCTTTGGGCGCGAAATGCATGTCAGAGCTGTCAGTGGACTTTCGCCGAGGGGCAAACTCGAGTGTTTTCCCACCACCGAAGTGAGAATTTAAGTTTTTAACGTTGAGTAAAATACGGGTGTGTCTAGCACAAATTAAATTTTCATTTGCTCTAATTGTTTCCGGCCGAAAAGTTTTGTGAGGGAATAACTTGAAAGTTTTAGTCAACCAAAAGTTAAAGCGATGCATTTATGTACATGTTTTTTTAAACTTTAAAAGCCTACATTAAATTTGAAAATATTCTTCAAATATTTGTTATTTAATAACCAGAAAAATCAGTAGTAAAACCAATTATTTAAAAACAAATAAAATTGTTTCCTTTTTGACACTTTAACAAACATCATTTTACCTCAAAAGAAATTAGAAACCAAACCACAAACATATACTCAAAATCCTATTTACTTAATAAATTTTTGTGTTTGAAGCATACAATTCTTTTATTGATTTGTATGTAGTATGACAACATTTATGATTTAAAGTGCCTGAAGTGTGAATTTGTCTTTAAAATGTGGCGTCAATACGTTTTGCATTCGCTCTAATTGTTTGTGGTACGAAGTTTTGTGGTTTCAAGGCTCCGGGGTACCTTCTTTGACTTTAATATTTATTCAACAGTGAGTTTGTGATACAATTTAAAGCAATTTAAATTCAAGTGTTCATATATGTACTTCTGTGGAATAATATAAGCATAAGCCAACCCAACGTCGTTTCATATAAAATGTGAATATTTATACAACAAATACATATGTATATGTCTTAGTTGAAAAAACTTCATAAATATTATTGTTTTTTTTAAGAAAAGCCTCGCAACAAAATAAGCTCTTGAAAAACAATTCACAAGAGTCTTGAAGAAAAAGAATTTCTTATACAAACAATTCCTTTTTTTGTCAAAATCCCCGTGGTTCTCTAGTCCAGGGACTTGCAGCCACCATTGCAATTGTTTTGAAATTTCATTTCGGTTTTCTTAACTCGACTCTCAGCTTGGGCTTAAGTTGGTGGGGTATTATTTCCTAAAGCCCCAAGAGATGACCCAGGCTTTTGCTTGATTTTAAGTAAAATAAATAATTATCCTCTTCAATTTGCATGCGAATTTCACCAAGTTCCGGGACGGAACTTCCAAATAAATATTACCATAGCTAAGCAAATTTTTCCAGGGCTAGGAGCTAACTTTATCCCAGCAATTGTGTAAATTGTCCATGCACTTCTTTGCTAACCGCATAAAATGTATGCAAAAGTAATTTACAAGACAATTTCGTTCTCGGAAACTTTCGACTTGTCAGGCCAAGGCACCGAAACTGGAATAAACTCAAGACTTAATTGCACATTAATAACAAAGGCAAACGAGATATACACATATATATCTGACAGCTATTGCCTTTAATTAAACAGCGTAATTGTGACCGCAAAACGAGGCTGTGCACTCCACATTGATTTACTTAACAGCGGATTGTTAAACAAATCTAATCCCCTTCGATGACGAGGGTAGCGACAATAATTCGACACGATTTTAATTAAAAGGAAAAGCACAACTCGTATCCCTTTTCGGTTCTGGAATTTAGATGGTTCGGGGATTTTTGGCGGGGGCAGAAAGCAACCATTAGTCTGGCATCGTACATTTTCGAGTTCAACGCAAATGCAATTTTGTGGCCAACACGATGTGCATTTGGCCAACACAAGTCCGTCGGCACTGACTGCACTGCTGATGCCGCTCCGGTTGATGTTTGTTTATGGGCAACGCCTTTCATTAGTGGCCAACTTGATGGCTGGATGGCAGGAAAGGCCAGCAGCCAGTATTATGTCATTTGTAGCTAGCGGCATGACAGCGCCAAAATTTAATTCAATGAAGACCGTCTGTGAAATCAAATATCAGTGCCAGTTGCCAGGCAAATTCGGTAGCAGTCAAAATAGAGAGGGAATAGCAGGGAAAATAAATATACTGAAACTGGGATATTAGTCAAAAATGTTTCACTGCAATGCTTATGATTTATCAAAGGTTTTATGGAAATAAGTCTACTATTTTTCCTTATTAAACTTACTTCTAATTTTCCGTGACTTTATTTTCTCGCTATCTAAGTGATATCAACAGTTCATCTAGCGATTGAGAGCGGAAAAAATGGATCTCATAACTGCCATCGTATTGTTTCAACTTCAATGAGCCGTAGACTTCTCGCCCGATGAACTGCACACAAATATCCGTTGCCGCTTTGGTTTTTCCCTTGCATAAAAACCTTGACAAACTGTCCTGCTATCCGCATTCATCCGGTTTGTCCGTTCCGTCCAATCATTTATCTGTCTCTGCGATGGCTTTCCTCGTTGCAGGCAATTTAGCGTAAAAAAAGATTGCTTTCATGCACTTTTTCTATGATTTTTACTTTTTTTCCGAGGTCTTTCTTGGATTGAAGTGAATCTAAAGCTGACAAATATATATATTTTTTTATATAAGCTTATATAATTAAACAATTATTTAAAATAATTGTTATATGATAAATAATTAGTTTTAAACACATATAAGTAATTCTCATTTTTGGTAATATTATAAAATTATTTTTATTTATTTAAAAACTCTTTCACAGCTTTCTGTGAAAAAATTTTTGTTAACAAATAATTAAAAATAAAATAAATCTCCTTTTAAGAGTAGCTAAGGAACCAATCAATAAGGACTTTAATAACATTTTTTTAACCAGTTAAATAATACCTAAATAATTTTAGTTAAAAAAGGGCATTTCCTATTTGCCTTGTTTAAAACTAAACCATTCCCCCCAGCCTTTTGCCACCACGATTTCAGCTTGGCGTTTAATTGATTTCGATTGTTGCCTGTCCATGGATCGCATTGGAAACTCTCATTTCCATGCAACGTGGTTTTATGTTTTTTTTGCTTTTAGTTTCTCTCCCAGCGTCCAGCTGACAAAAACTCATAACTGTCATTGTTATTGCCGCCGACGAGGTCGCATTGTGTGCCAATACTTTGTCTCAAATGAGGCGTAGGCCTCGCTTCGCCTGATGAACCCCCCACAAATATATCCCGTGAAAATACAAAGAGAGAAAAAAACTAGTGGAAAACTTTTCCCTCCGGGGCCTACGAGTATCTGCCGTTTGTCGGAAAGCCCATTTATCAGTCTGTGTGAAGTCGTTGAATGAAACTGTTTTGCTGCTGAATGCAATTTAGCGTGAAATAATAGTTCTTCTCCCACTTTTTCCTATGCAGTCCAACTTTATGCCCGAAAGGGGAGTGAAGTCTAATATTTATGGCCGGATAATTGCTTCCAAAAAAGAAAAACTTAATTGGGAAAATCTTTTAACACGGAATATTTTGGAATTTCTTTAAAATATGGATAATAATTAAATATATATAAATTATTACTTCCAGTAAATATCCTGTAGCTGTGTAAACCTTAATGTTTATTACCCTCTCTAATTGCGGCTGAAAAATACTTTCAAACTGGAAAATCCCTACTTACGGTTGAATTGAGTCCAAGGGTAAGCCATCAGCTCACGGAATCCATCACAATGAAATCAGCCTAAGTAAAGGAAAGTGTTTTCCCCGGCTGCCAACCCAAACAACAACAAAAAACGAAGAAAAAAAACCGCAACAATAAGGCCAAAAGAATACACACACATACACACAGAACACTCTCCGAAATTGGCCTGACTAATAACATTATTGAGTAGAAATGGCTAAGAAAAAAGAACGGAATAAAGGCAGGCAGAGGTCCACAGCCCGAAGGCATTAGAAACCAATTTACTAGGAAAGGAAGAGGAGAAAAAATACCATATAATCAAAATCAATTGTATTGCCTACGCCGCCTGCCTGTGGAAAATAAGGCGAAACCATCGAAAGCTAAACTTTGCGGCTTAGCAACGTTTTCGTTGTGATTCTCTTATCGCTAGCTTTAATACGATTTTAATTAGAAATGAAAACTTTGTTTTCCCTCCATTTGCCTCTCGAAATCAGTGCTTAATTGGAAGCACTTTTAACGCTTGACTTGACCGGCCACAAAGGTTGCCCCCAGTTACCTTCCTCAGTTCGGCCTGGCCCTTGATTTTCCCATTGAAGAAGCATCTGTCAAATTAAAGTGCATTTAAATAGCCCAAGGCAGGCTGGCCGGACATTAAAAGCTCAAAATAGCCGCATCAGGAATCGGCTTTCGGCCAAGTCCCTGCTCCTGTCAGGGCCAATGATGACGAGGGTTAAACCCTTTATCGACATGAAATTATAAAGGCCGAAAAAAATGGGAATAAATTGCTGTAAATATCAAACAACGACAGCAAACACATGTAATTTATTTATATGTTACATGCACGCACGCGCTTTCATATATGTATGTGTATATTTATTTATTTATATTTATTTTTTTATTAACAATTTTTTAAAATGGCCAGCAACGCAATTTCATCGTTGCCTCTTCATGATTGTCAGACGACGGCGACATGTGCGGTTTATGAATGTCATCCCACGAACATATATCAGCATATAGGCCAATACATACTCGTATATATATATATATACGTATATATTCCGCCGACTTTTCAACAGCCAAAGAAAATAAACACAAACAACTGCAATTTTATGCCATTTTACTCTTGAAGTTGCCGCCTGTTCGTCCTTTTTTGCGCGTGTGTCCTCGTGTGCATTTGAAGTTTAATTTAAAAGTTTTTTCTCCCCGCCCCGCCTCCGAGTTGATAAGATAAATCTTGTTGATGTTTTCCCCTGTGGGCGGAACTTTAAATCAATATTTGTTGCGTAAATGGATGATTTTGTTAATTAACTTGGCGCTGATGCGAGTAAATATATCACAGAGTGGCGTAAGTCTGGCTTGTTTGTGTTCCGGAAGCGATTCGGGCATTGTTTTACCTGTCAATGGCGAGTCGAGATTATCACATGCATTATGCAAATGCCCCGATCGCCTTGTGCCATTATAATGCCATCCATAAACATGTTGGACTTGGAGAAAGGCACTGTGTACCTCTTGACAGTTACACTGGAAATGTGCAAATTAATAGCGGAAATTTGTTATATAAATACCTATAGAGACTTTACAAAAAATTTCACATTGCTTCTCCTCTAAATTAGTAACCCTAAGAGGGCTTACATGCCAACTTATATTTTAAAGAAAATATATAACACTGTTTTCAAGCTAAATTTCTTTCAGTTTACACCTGTGGTCAGTAATAATGTTTCAACTTGCTGCCTTGGCCCTTGAGCTGTCCTAATTAGCTGTCTAATTAAGCCAGTTAAATTCGCTTCATTGCGAATGTATCAAATTCACCGCTGCTCACATGCCAAACAGTAAGTCCTTAAATCATTCTCCCCCCTCCTCGGAGTGCACTCAAATGACTTCACATCGCTCTTTCACCCAGCACATTAACTGCTCAATTTAACTGTTCGAAATTCGGATGTTTCATAAAAAAAATGTGTCATTCCCCCCAATCTTTATGATTGATGCGATTCGGACGGGAATTGATGTCTTGTGACTGCAAATTATCTCCGCTCGATTGGTTGACCTTTTCTCCATTACTTTTCCCTTCGGAAAACACAAAAAAAAAATAAAAGGGAAAATCAAACTTCAATTTAATGGGTCTGAATTAAAGCTTTCAATGTTCGCACTTTGAAATAATGACTGCAATTACGAGGGCAGACACTCAATTATAAATCCATTCATTCGCAATAGTGTCAATATAATTTACAGCTTTGCCCTGGCTCCTGCATAAATAATTTCATTAATGAGATGGCATAAATAACGTGGGACTTAACACGGTTCTGTGATGACATTAACTAAGACAATAAGTAAAACGTTAAAGGTATTAACATTTTCTATAGCATTATAATATTGATTTAATTTAGAGCGATATTTTTAGAATTTAGATATACTAGCACTTTGTTTTTGTAGCTAGCACAAACTAATTTCCTCTATCACCACAAATCCTTTTAGTATAACCTATCGATTAATGCCAATAAATTGTTCTAGTCATTACTTAATTACTTTAAAATACCTAAGTCGTAGACAAGCCGAGGCTGAATAATAAATGAAACAAAATTACATTCAATAATCCTTTATTGCGTTTACCAGCCACCTTTCGCACCTGTTTCGATGCAGTTTGCAATTGTAAATTGCCAGTTCGTATAAATTATTTATAAAATTAACGCTGCCTATTTAAAATGCAATTTAATTCCTCGTAAGGACAATGACAGAGCACCTCTCAGCACGCACACACACACACAGAGTCCTGCAAAGGCAGAGCTGGACAAAAAAAATATAAAAAAATAAAGGTAAAAAGGACTCAAAGAACAGGACCAAATTATACGGCAACCGAGGACCAAACTGGTGCCCGGCGACCATTGCAACGAGAGTCGCATTGCAATTGAATTAATTAATTTTTAAATGCTTCCCTCGGTTTGCACACTTTTCCCTGTCTCTTACATGCAAATTTATTGGTTTTTTGCCCGACTGGATGTGCCGCACAAATTGAATAAAAATACAACACAAGTGGAAGTGGATAAGGAAAAGAAATTGCCATTTTCCCCGCTCCAGATGCACTAACGAGTGGGTCATGAGTGCAGCCCCCCAAGCAGGAGTTTAAAGCCGAATTTGATATTATTCATTGTTTTGCTGGCCGGAAAATTTATGCATCTGAGTCCACAGGCAATTGGCTTTAAGCCATAACAATTAAGCTGGAAATAACCAAAAATCGATCAAGGTAAATCCCAGAACAGACTGGCAGACAACCTCATACCCATTCAAGAATGTAAATTCCATTTGGAGCGGAAATTATGTGGTCCTTTGGTCTCCTCTTCCATCTTTCTAAGGATTTGCTAGCTACCCTTCAATCTCCTGGTCTTTGACGTATTTATGATGCAGGGGAAACGCTTAACCTGAATCTCTGCAGTGGCTTCTGTCAGAGGAGTTTAATCAATGTTTTTCCTCGGCTCTGACTGCTTGCATTTCAAATTCGAAATGTGTCAATAAAGTTTTTAATATTCATATTCTCGTCACTTAAGGAGAGTGTAAGAAAATCCATTGGTTATCAAAAATACATCATGGATATTCTTTAATGACATCGAAGATGACATTGACGTGACGCAAAAATTACCATATTTAATATGCCGTCACGTGTCCGAAATACGTGACACCATAAATGCAAAATAAATTGAATTTAAAAATAGAGAGCCGAACTTAAATTGAGTTCAGCAATCCAGCAGCAGGACAATAAAGTTGGCCTGGACAGGAATTAATTAAATATATATTCGAACAAGAGCTTCATTTTCAGCTGCTTCGGGAGCAGTTCGAGCCGCTGTCAAAAACTGCAAGTGCAGTGCAGATAAACGAAGCTAATTAGCAAAAATGTGAAACTTTCCAGCAGTGTTCGCAGGCTAAATAAACCAAACTTTGGGCCACGTTCCAGTGCAAAACTTGGCCAAGGCTTCTTCCTAACAGCTACGCGAGTATTAGACAAAGATTCCCTGCAACGGGAAAGGCTCCTCTACCATTCATAATCATAATCACCGTCGACGTTTCGCCGGCACTTGTTAATTTCTGTTGGCAACTTGCGGAAAGTCCTTTAGCCCAGGAAGGAGATTATCTAAACGATGTTAATAAAATGTTTAATAAAGCTCTCCAAGACATGACCTGATCATGCCTGGCCAGACTGTGACACAATATTTACAGGTACTCGTACTAATATTTTCCTGAGGGTGCACTAATATTTACCTTGGCTTGCTATTCGAAACAGGCAATTTGGATTTTTTTTAAACCCCGCGCTAATTATTGCCAAAACTTTGACTCTCTGCCAAGGGGAAAAGCTCATTAAAATCATCCAGGACTTGCATTAAGCGGACCTGCATTAACTTATTTTTTCTTTTTGTCTTTGCCCACCGTCGTTGGAAAACTTTTTGGGCCAAACTTTCACACACACCTTGTGACGTGGCAGAGATGCCAGGACAGCTCAAGGATAAGGGAACAAAAAACCTGGACGACAGCAAGAGCAAAGGACAAAAAGGGGGACATTTTCACATGAGTAAAACCGGGGAAAGATGCAAGTAGCAGCTGTGCAAGTTTCTGTAGCGAAGGGCAAAAAGTTTCGAACGCAGTTTGATGTCTTTTCCAGTTGCGTTGCCACCTTGGATATTTTCCGGCCAAAGATTGAGAACAATGTGCATGAAGTTCTGCCCATTTTGTCAGAGAATTAGGAAATTCTCTCTAAGCTTCTTAAAGAGACTATAATATAAATATTAAAGTTTGATCTAAGATATTATATATTTCATATAATATAGGTACTTATTTATGTTATATTTGATTCTCTTTTTATTTCTCAGCACTGTTATCTTGCCTTTTGGAGGCAGATTCCCTCACAGATGCTCTCTTCCGTTTTTGTGGCAGTTTCTTGGGCTGACAAATTCTCAAGGCAGTTGTAAAATTATGCTAATTTCCACAGCGGCAGCAGCAGCCATCAGAGTTTGAATTTTATAACAACAAAATAATAAAAATTTCATGGCTGCATTACGATTCAATTACGTACACCTCCAACCCGAAAAAAAAAATGCCGAAATTATGCAACATCCTGTTTGGCAAGAGAAGGTATTTTATTTTTATTTTTTTGGCCACCATCTTTCGGTAAGTAAGTCCTCTTAAATGAACAGAAGACACTCTCTGTGCCTTTTACCGCGTAAGAAGCGGAACGTGTCCCTCGAACGTGACAGTGCTGTCGGTCAGTGTAAGTCCAGACAGACCAAAGTGCAACTAAGCTTTAAAGCTGTCAATATGCCATGGAATTTTGTGGTTTAAAACATTTGTTTTTCCTTGAAAAGAGGATTGAACTAAAACTCTAGCTTAGAATCCCTATTTCACTATTTCCCTTCTAAACTTTAACATCTCAATGGCTCCTCATACTTTGGCATTTCGATGCAATATCGACTGCTTAAGTACAAAAAATTCCGAAGCAACAACAGGGCTGATTCACACACAGCTGCAAACCAATTCTGTTGGATTTTTTTCTCCCTCTCTTCCTGCTGCCAACAAGGAAAATTTTGTGCTTCTTGCAAGGGCTTTTTGCATTTTCATTAATTTATTGGGAAAACTCATCGCCTGCTGCCAGTTCGTCCTTTCGAGTTCTCGTCCAAACACCCAAAGTTCGGCGAGCAATACAATCAGGCGATTGCCCGACGCCAAGGAAATGTGTTTCCTTCTAGCCATTAGCATTAATATTTCAATGCCTTCGGGGAATGTCCTTCGCCCCTCAGATCCTCCTTTCTCGCTTTTCCAATCCCGAAGCTGAGCATAACAATTTTTGAGCTATGTGATGGCGTTTTTGGGTAGCGTAACAAGCTAAATTTCTGTACTTGTCAGCTGCTGCCAGATTTACGTGTTGTTATTGTGCCGGCAGCACCCAGGAGTAGCAGAAAAAAAATGTACTACAGCCTCACTACAAGAAAATAGTTAATTGTTTTGAGGAAAATTAGTTATCGAAAGAATTTATACTTACAAAAATAATAACAAGGCAAGTGAGACCCCTTGAAAGCATCCTTAAATTTTAACAAATTGAAGTTTCAAAATCTATTTCTGATCATAAGAAAACTATGACAGCTTTATGAGATAGAGTTTTTGTTTCTTCACCTAATTCCCTACTGTATAGGTTCCTAACCCTCTGAAATGTATTATTTAAAAGCCAAATTCATGCATTTTCGACGAGTGTGGCAATGTCACCACCCTTCTTGGCTGTGCCGCACTCACACATACCACTCAACTTCTCGCCTGGACTTGTTTCATAAACAAGTTCTGTTCTGTTTGGTTTTCATTTTTTCTCCCTCTTTTTGTTGTTGGGCTGTGAAGCTGGCCTGGGGTTCGGGGGTCTGGGTTATAAATTTACATGCATAGTTATAGTTCTTTCCCCGGCCCGAGGCCGTGGCAGTGGCACAGCTGATGAGAATTGCCAAGCTGCCTGTAAGGCTTCAAATGCAACTTGCTCCCGCATAGAGATGATGCCGTCGTTGCTGTTGCTGTTGCCGTTGCCGTTGTTGTTTTCCTGCTGCCCCTGAGTATGTACAAAAGTTTCACTGAATTTATTATGAGTGCTGCTGTAGTTGCTGCTGCATAAATTATTGTTATTAATTTATAAAACTGTGTTGCCGGCTCTCACTACAATTGAAATATGTTCGCACTTGCCACTTCAGCTCTCGTCCCGCTGTTTCTGGCATTTCTATGCACTTCCTTATTATATATGTTATGTTTTCCGGGTCTGCTTTAAGCTAAGCGCTTTATGACAAGCATTTGTCATTTGGTCAGAGGCAAAAAGGTTCGCTGGGGTTCATTTCCGTTTCCGTTTTGTGCTGCGTCACTTAATTGACATTCTATCTCCATTAGGCCAACACGAATCACTTTGTCACGCAGAATAAGAACAATGCACAGCACACACTGCGTATACGTAATAGCGTATACGTAAGCCAAATTGAATATTTTAATGGCTTTATTATGGATTAGGCTAAGCTATTATAAACACCAAAGGCAACACGAGTATTTTGCAAATACTTCATTTAATAATTAAATTAAATTTATACTCACCAAACTCAGCTGTGAGCAAACATAATAAATAACATGAAGCTAATTTCTATGGCACTACAAACAGCAAAACGAGCTTTAAAGCATATTGTAATGATATATTTAACATTACAATTACATAATCCTGCCTCAGCTCATGGCACACACGTCGTATACTTAACGCAACCAATCTATTTAGTATGCACAGTGATCAAGATGCCGTCACCTCAAGAAGTTTTTCCCTGATTAATTGAATGCCAAGCGATAAGCCTGAAGCGCACTGCAACCAACAATCTGGGCAAAGTGCAGCCCCGTGCCGTGTTGGCCGTGTTTACAGATTTTAATCTAAAGTGCGAACTCATTTTCCATTTTACACTTGAGCACACACACACAGACCCCGGTTACATGCATGTAAAATGCAGCTAGCTGACTTGTAAAAGCGATGAGGACATTAAAAGTGCTACAGAGCAACGGGCTGGCTGCAGTGCGTGACATTAACTTGGCCCCTGGCCCCTGGCCCCTGGACCTGGCCCGGGCAATGTTGTCTAGACCTAGAGAATGGCAAAAGGGTCCTTGCTATTTGCAAATTTGCATAATAATCCTGGCTGTGAGAAATTGGAGTGCTTGCCGACTTTTCCACCAATCAATTAAAAATTAATTACTTTGCTAGTAGGCCACAGGTAAGGGCAAAGAGCGATTTTCTCATTTCCGGTTTAAAAATTACCCCTTTTTTCTTCTACCAAAGACCAATGGTTATTTTTCCATTACAAAATGACATAAATTTCAATTTTATGTCATGGTAAAAATCAAACTTTTAATAGAGAAATTTCTATGCTTTTTATATCAATTTCCTGTGATTTTCCTTCCAATAAATCAACGGCAGTCACTTAACCGTCTCAGGCGGTGGCAACAGGAAATTAAAAAGGAAGTGAATCAAGGAGAGCCAACATAATATTTACCCTAAAGTTGAATGCTGCAAACTCTAAACTAAGTGGATAATATTAATTTACACAAAACAGGCAAATAATATCTTAATCGTGTTTTACCCAATTTAAAATCATAGTTATGTAGTTACTATTTTGGTTCTCCTTCCTCTTAAAATGCCCCGCAGCAGACATGAACATTAATCTTTAACGCACCGGGTTTTTTCTCAACTATTTTCTGCTTTTTATTAGCCCCGCCGAGTGCAAACAAATGGGTAACATAATTAACAGCGGAAACGAAAGAGA
The DNA here is from genome assembly GCA_018904565.1 of Drosophila tsacasi. Taxonomy (NCBI): domain Eukaryota; kingdom Metazoa; phylum Arthropoda; class Insecta; order Diptera; family Drosophilidae; genus Drosophila; species Drosophila tsacasi. The sequence goes on from JAEIHY010000549.1 coordinate 16,414, forward strand.
AACAACAAAAAACTGTGGCAAATTAAAAATTGAAGTGTGTCGGGGCAAGGAGCCACCCCAACTGGAGCCGACCGTAAAAAGAGGCGCCCCAGGCTGCACACGGCATTTTCTAGGGCTCCGGCGCCCATATAAAATTCCCTCACAATGTTGCAACAGCACACACACATACACACACACCAGCACACAACTGAGCAAATAATAATTTGCATGTTAAGCTGCGCCGAAAATAAAGTGCAAAAGAATTTGCAGTTCGCATAAAATAGTCATAAACGGAATTCGCTCAGCCTGTAGAAGGGAGGAGGCTACAAAGTAGCGCATCGGTAATTTCATTTTCTATTTACATACAAACAAGCACACATATATATAGCATATATATTTATATATATATATATAAATATATATATTTATTCACACACAGCTGTAGGCGAAGGCACACGCCTGCACAAATTAAAAATGCATTAAAGCCAAATTGCAGTGCCAACCATTCACATATGCCACAGAAACAGTGCTTGTCGATAATGCAAGGCCGGTAATATAGGTAGAAAAATATACAAATGAAACAGTTTTTATTTATTTAATAATATTTATTTATATAGCAAAAAAATGACAGAAAGAAAATCGAAAAACTTTTGGTAAAATGGAACTAGAAAGATTTTCACTTTAAATAATAATTTCTTTGTGGTATAAATTTTGTTACAATATATTTCAACATCAATATATCCCTATATTTCTTTAACATAAGTATTTTTTTATTTTTATTCAAAACATTTAACATCAAATTTCTAAAACATAGATATTGAAAAATATTTTTTAATACAAATTGAATGCTGGTAAAATTCATGTGTTTTATAATTCATGATTTATTTATTTTATTGATGTTTATATATATATATCTGAATATTATTCTTCTTTGTTTGTTTTAACGATGTTTATATATACTTTTGAATATTATTCTTCTTCGTTTGCCTCACATATAAATAAAATAGCTCCTTGACAACTGTCAACCCACATGCCTCCATCTTGAATGGTCACACAGCGCTGTTCTTGGCTATCGTATCTAGGTTCTCCTCGTCTCCACTTTAAAAATTTAGCCAGTTTTCCCGAGGTATTCGAGATGAACTGACCCTTCTCAGCCAGATCGTTTATATCTATTCTGTAGCTGTACTCTGGGTTCAGTTTCGCAACGATCGCATCAAATATACTGCTATCTTCAATAGATGCCAAATGACCGCCCATCTGGCTACAGGTACTTATAGCCGATTCCCAATTCTTCTTAAGATTTTGTTCCACGTAGAAGTGTTTAGAACCAATCCGGTTGAAGTTCTGTAGGATCAATTGCCTTTCGATTTTGGTAAGTGTCTTCTGCATGTTTAGCAATGTGTTGTCTAAAGCAGCTTGTTGATTCTTCAAACTGTCCAGTCTGGCCTCCTGAAGCGCCTCCAGCTGTCCTTTAATCCCGTTTAATTTCGCTTGAGTTTCATTCACTATGACAGCATCACGGGTATTCCACTGGTTCTGGTGAAGGGCAATGTGATCTATTAGTGGCTTCAGTGCGGTTAGGCAGAATTCTCCACATTGTTTTGGCGGATCCTTAAGTAGGCAAATCGTAGACGCGGCCACATCAGGTTCTGCCAGGGATCCATTTAAGGATGATGCAATAAGTGCCAAGAACAAAACTATTTGGGTCTTCATCGCACTGGGAGTGTACAACCGCAGTCAACGATTGTTTATAATGCACTGATTTCTGAGTAAGTTAGTTGAGCAACGACATGCACTAAGTTCTCGTTGATAAGTTTGATTAATTCCATCGGAATGTTTTGTGCTTTGATTTATACTCTATCCCATACTTAAAGTATTTATGTTTAATTATTATGTTTAATTATATGTAGAACCTCTCGTAAAACCAATAATTTGGAGTCAAAGAAATAATACATTTTAGGGTACAAATAGAACACATCAATATTTAATTTGATATTAATATAATAACAAATTAGATTTTGTATTTATTTGTTGAAGGTTTCCTAGATTAAAAATTCTTTAATCTTTTATTGTTTATCAAATTATTTTTTAAAGAAAAATACATTAGGTAAATATTGGTAAAGAATATCTGAAAGAGTATTTTCAACTTCTTGGACTAAAACTAAAGTTCGATTCTTGTTTGTGACATTTGATAAAATGTTTATTTTATCCCGGATATTACTCAGAGATATATATATATTGTGCAATGCTTTAAAAAAATAATAACAATCATAATTATTATCAACTGCTTGTACTGAATTTCATGAAATATTTATATTTATATAAGTGTCTAGAATTTTATTCCATAAGATGTCACCGAAGCCAGTTGGTGGGCTTTTAATTATGTGACGTACCGTTTTCTTACGTATTTGCAGGCAAGATGTCATTAAGCTGCCAGCCCAAAAAAGTTTTTACAACTCTCCTGATATACGTGGATACAAGGACTTGTAAATATACCCATTCTACGCCTTGTATCTTGAGAGTGGAGTGACAGCCATTAACCAAAGTCCCATTTGAGGCATGAGGGCCGGAGACTTAAAATGAGTATGCATTTAAGTCATTAATATTAATTTCAGAGTTTTGCACTTCTAGTAGGCACAAGATTATAAGAGATTCTTGGATAGCTAATTGGCAAATTATTTAACTTGTACATCTTATATTATTATTAGAAAATGAGAGCCTGAAATTATCAAATTCTCTTATTTGTTATTCTTGCATTTAACTCGTAATTGCAGCTTTATGCAATTGTATTTTATTATTTAATATATTATATATTATGTAGTAACCCACCAAAGTAGGGCCATTCGTTAATAAAAAATACACATATTTGCATTCAAAGAAACACTTTCTACCCATTTGATAATTTGGTCAAAAGCTCAACTTTATTTACATACATTTGTTACAGTTTGAATTTTACAAAACTGAGTGGGACAGGTCTCACGGCAGCAGCAATTAACACCACACTTCAAATTCTGAGCCTCGCAAGTCTTTTTGTTCCAGTTGAATGGTATCAAACCTGTTTAAATACAAATTTGGGCTAAAAACAGAAAACATATGAAACTTAATTATATACTCACGTGCATAGCCTTTTTTCAGCCTGATTTCATTCGTGGCACGTAGATCGCAGTTTGATATCTTCGTAAAGATGAAGGCCACGTTGTTTTGGCAGTGGGTGTCCAGGAGACAAACCCCTGCTACGGTCTTGTTGCAGCATCCCGGCGGTGTTAGTGCACTATAGGTGCACTGGGGTCCACAGCAAGTGTTATCTCTGGGCGGCAGTTTCGGCTCCTTAATATTTAGATTGACGCATTTACTCACACCCACGAAGGGCACACAGCTTCTAACAGATACTGGTGGCAGGATGGCCGAAACCGAGACCCAGAGGCAGGCGAGGAGCTGGGATATTAGCAGAATTCGTATGACGGCCATGTTTGCTTGCAAAGCACTCAGAAGATGCCTGCTAAACAGGCTGCTTATATACTCTGTCCACGGCCCACAATTCCATATTTCCCGTGTGTATGCACAACTGTTGAAAGGAGCTGTTTCATTTAAGAATTAAAAATAACCCACTTGTTGGGCAGGGAAGACTATAAAAGGGCTGGGTTTCCCATCAGATTCCACCTGAGAAGTGTCCGAAATGGCTGCCAAGATCCTGTTGACTCTGCTACTCCTCTGCGCTGCCTTCGAGCTGGGGTCCCAGTGCCAAAGCAACACTAACATTAAAAATGGCTGCGTCGTGGTCGAGAACACGAGTCCTTGTTGCCGGGGCAAGAACATAAGACACCAGTGCGTCTGTGATTTTACCTGCTCGGAATGGGATAAACCCTGCAACTGGGTTCTCACCTGTAAGGAGGAGATCGATAACATAAACAATTTCCGTCGGGCCAAGAACAAGCTACGTACGTAATTAAACTTGGAAATAGTTAATATAATTATAATTGAACTCCCTCTCACCGCACATCAAAATATTTTTTTACAGTTGTTTTTAGACTGCCAAGTCGTACCCACCGGGAGTGTCTGCAGATCAATGAAAATACACATAAACACATCAACTGTTGCAACAAGTTTTGCAATGCAAAATTGACAGATACTTGCTTCTAAATAAATAAATACTTGTTTAAACTACATATCAATTGAAGAATATTCTTATGAAATGGGGTTGAGGGATTATGTCAAAAATATGATAACTAAGCTAAAAATAGATTAATTTGGATTCAGAAAACTGCTCTGAATTATAAAGCTAATAAAACTGAATAAATTTCAATTTATTTCAAAATTATTTTTTTTGCAAATGTTCTTTACAACATTTTAACCCCTAAAAATTTCGAATAAAATCTTTAATTTGTTTATTGCAATACAGATACTATACAAAAATCAACTTTTTGATGACAACGTATCGTAAATTTTTTTATTGCATT